>CM076578.1:1478299225-1478519913 GCA_034641835.2 Pinus albicaulis
TTTAAGAAATGATAATTATGAACATTCATTATTATTGATCAAGATAAATCATTTCCTCTGAAATAATTTAATAAACTATATTCCACATGAATACCATGGGTCAATACCATGGGTTGTTTTTATAGTTTATTATTATTTTATTTATTTTATTTTGACCTAGTTAAAGTGTTCATTACATTATGTCAATGTTTTTATTTAATTTACTTTTATTTTTATTTTTGTGTATTGTCTAGCATTTGATCCAATGGCTCAGACATGGATACATTGGCAGCTAAGGAAGTTGTTTTCAAATAAGGTCAATACCATGGGCTGTGTTTTTACAGTTTATTATTATTTTCATTTTTTATTTAATTTAAAACTATTTACTTGTGGATCTAATGGCCTAAAACATTTCAATCGTCTAACATTTGATCCAATGGCTCACACATGGACACATTGGCACATAGGAAAGTTGTTTTCAAATAAGAACGCCTTACGGCATAATAAGAAGTTAAGAGGTTTTAGATTTGGGTGTATAAGCAACTTTTTTCAAATTAAGTATTTTAATGAAAAATGGGAGTCTTCATATTTTTGTAATAAATTTAAGTTATTAAAATATAAAGAGTTTTAAATATGTAATAATATTTTATTATAAACTTCATAAAAGTATAGAGGTGTAAAAATGAAGTGTTCTTTTGATCTAAGCTATATTTAAGTTATATTGTGTAATATATATATGAGATGAGTTGCATTTAAAATAAAGTTTAAATTATATAAAATGAGAGTAAAGATTATAGTGTCCAAAATAATTTAAAGTGATGATAAAATCATATTGAAATTAGAGATAAGTGCATAAATAATATTATGAATAATATGGTTGTGGCTTCCTTGTTTCTTTGTTCTTAATGTCTTTTCTCTATACTAAATCGTTGTCACACTAATGTTTCTCTCTACTCTCTCTCCTTGTAGTGCTTCTCTGTTTCCTTGTTCTTAATGTCTTTCCTCTATACTAACTCATTGTCACACTAATGTTTCTCTCTACTCTCTCTCCTTGTAGTGCTAAACTTGTGGTAGACATAAAACAAGGGTGTGGGTTGCCTCCACCCTATCTCGTTGTCCATATTAGCACTTTGGCTTTGCGCTCTATGTTAGTGTGTTTGTAAGGTCTCACTTTATTGATAGGTTCACTTTTTCTTCTTTCATACAATATGAAATCCCTTGATGATAAAGTTTGGGAAAAACTTTTTTTCCTTAATATTAGAAAATTAATGACATAAAATTATAAAATAACAAACATTTAATGCAAAATATCTCATAAATCACATTTTACTCATAATTATTTTTCACATTAAATTTACTCAGAATACACACATGACAGAAAGTGTCAATGCATATTGAATGTTTCATTTTTATTTAGGGTAATGTATAGTTTAACTCTTTTATATTTTGATAAATTTTTGTTTTGGCATGTTTTCGAGTCAACTTTGCCCAAAATCCGACTTGAATTTGTTGAAATTGCAAGTATGAGCTATGTATATTGTATAATCCAAATATCTATGAAATTTTAAAACACAAAAACTATTTGCGCATTCAAAAACATATTTTGAATAACTAAAAATCAAAATCTTGCTCAAAATTGTATCATCAAATTATAATTAAAAAGACCAAAACATAAAAAATTATCTTTATTTTAAATATAACTATATAAAAATTGAAACAAATATAACATATATTAACTTAATTTGAAATTTTTTAACAAATTCACTAAAACTTTTCTTTTTATTAAAAATCTATTCATTTCATTTAAATTTTATTTTCAATGACGAACTCTGAAATGAAAAGCATATGTGTGTGTGTGTGCGATGTGTCATCACATAAAATGCATTAAAAAAATTGGTACACTCTCCACTACATTATTGCTTTGGATCTTCCTGGTTGTTCATTTCTCTTAACTCTTTTATGGTTCTACAAACAAGATGGTTTAGGAAGGTGTTTGGAGTATATGTTGGCCAAGATCATCCTTATTTGTCTTCTTCCATCAGAGTTTCGAATATTGACAAAAATTTTCTCATCTAAATCTAGGAAGGTGTTTGGAGTATATGTTGGCCAAGATCATCCTTATTTGTCTTCTTCCATCAGAGTTTCGAATATTGACAAAAAATTTCTCATCTAAATCTTCACATTTGATTGTGAAGCATACCCCTTAAGGTCAATTTGGATATTTGAATTTGTGAAGCATACCCTTTAAGGTAAATTTGGATATTTAAAAATCTAATCATTTTATGATTTCTATTCTTATTTGTGTGAATGAAATTGATACATTCAGAGCCACTCATAATGTCTATTATTCACAGTAAATTTGAAATCAAATATCTATGAATATATCAAAATTCAAATTCTAAATGACATAATTTCGTTTATATATATATATATATATATATATATATATATATATATATATATATATATATATATATATATATATATATATATATATATATATATATATATATATTAAGTTTGGCAAGATAACATCTTCATTATGTCTAATACATCATCTTCACATCAAAAAGTGTCTTAATGGAGCACTCGATGTCTATCTAAGACCCCATAGACGATGTAATAATATATTTATTAAAAATATAGAGATAGAAAAAATAAGATTCATTTCCTCAAACACATAAAATAAATCAAATTACCATTCTTTAACTTATTATATATAAAATACTTGTAATAATTACAATCTTATTATTATATTCATTTCTAATCTTATAACTTCCATTTATTTTATTTCCACAAAAATATGTAATATTTAGAATTAAATCCATTATTGATTTATTCTCTAATATGTATAATGTAGATTTTTTAGCTCAAAAAAAAATGAATTTATGTGAATAATAAATATGAATTTGATTTACAATGCATTTGATATAATCGAAATTAATTCCATAAAATAAATTCATAGTATAACTCTTTTATTTTTTTTGTTTGTTAGGTTATGTGAGTCTTGAGATGACTGATACATCTAACTTGTGGTTTGAATAGCCACGACTAAGGGCATCTAAGCCGTTAAAATCACTCGAGGATCACACTTGGCCTGGGTCTGGCACCCGCAAGAGAATGGGAAAAGGTTATACCCCTCGACTATAGGGGGGAAGGTATAACTTATAAGTTTAACCTCACCTGCTCGATCTTTGAAGGGTCACTTATAGGCAGCCAAATTGAACGAATGAAACAAAAGAGATAGATATCCCCACCCAAAGTGAAGGACTAGATTGATTCCCCTAACCTACTCGCTCTTTGTAAGGGTCACATCAATCCCCCAAGAGAACGAATGAAACATTGCACAAATAGCCCTGTACCCATAGGTTGGTTCCAGCCCTTAGCGTGGTTGGATTTTTTCCTACAGAGTTTCAAACCGACAACCTTTACACCAAATAGTGTCTTAACAAAAACTCCCTATCACCATTTGTTCTATGCCCCATGGGCCATAATACAACTATTTTATGTTTTGGCTCTTTTTAGGTATATTTTTCGGTCAATTTTACCTAAATTTTTTTAGGGATTTATTAGAATCACAAGTTTGAATTGTATAAGTTGCATAATCTAAGCGCCCAAATGGTTTTTGAGGGTGTTGAATCTATTTATGCATTCTAAATAATGAAAGATATATCACCCAAAATTATATTGTTAAATTATGGCTAAAAATTCCAAAATATAGAAGAATTAAACAATACCTAAAACAAATCGATATGATTCAAATCAGGTTATTATTTTAGTAAAAAAGAATTCACCTACTCATGTGCACCAAATTCATAATTTTTTTGCTTTTAAAATAAGTAGACATATGAGAGTCTTTATGTAAAATTAACTATATTGATAAGGCTCTTTTGTATTTTATTGTTAAATCATGAAATCACAAATTTATGTGTAAATGAATTGGATAATAATATATCTTTGAAGCATTGGAAATAAATGTTTGAAGAGAATTAAATGTAGAGATGTTATAGGAAAAAAGAGGAGTGTAGGTTCAAATTAAGTTATATAAAATCTCTAAAATTGATTCGAGTTGTTAGTGACTATTTTTTTTAATAATTAGAGAGAGAGGTGAGAGGAGGGGGAGGAAGGTGTTTATTTTTTATTTCATATGATTTGGATTGGATCACTATATTATTTTACATCCATTTTGATGCTTTTAGTGTGGAAATTTGGAGGGATAATCTCATAGGAGCATTTTTGTTGATGGGTCTCAGTTTGACAAATTGGGGGACAAAACTTTTCTACATAAGTTTCTTCCCCCCTAGCGCTATTCTATACACAAATATTTTTTCCAATGGTGCAAGAATTGCCTCGATCATAGTTTGTATGTAAAATTTATGCCACATGAAAATTTACCTTCATGTATTGACATCATTATTCAAAGGGATGCCACGTCAATCCTCATTATTCATGGAAAAGTGGCTAAATACATTATCAATATGATGTAAACAATACAATATTAATATGAAACTCTAATTAAGGGTTGAAGGAGTCAAACTTAACCACTAATAGGTTATTAGGTTGTGTTATTCGGGTTCTGTTATAACTGAGCCACTATGAGGTAAAAGGGGTTCCATTATATTTGAGTGCACTTTGTTCCATAAATTAGAAGAGTAACTGAGGGTGGATAAAGAGAGAGAAAAAAGAGAGTGTTTATGTACTGTAAAAGCCCACAGGCCACGGGTCTCACTCATTTGTACTTGCATCCATTTCCATTTAGAGAAAGAGAGAGAAAAGCAACCTCACCTTCCAGCTGAGTTTTTTGTTGTAAGGGTTTCCTATGTCATATCTTGTCTTATTATGGTTGTGAGTGATTGTATTTGTGCCTTTTATATATTTTATGTATTTCATATATTGCATGCATAAGCATAATACAATAATTAATGAATCCAACAATCTAAGGAAAAATTAATCCCCATAGTGTAGATATTGGATTTTAGCTATAGTTGAGTAGATTTGTGTGACGAAGAAACTGATGGAATATCCATGATATTTTATGGATCATATTGGTATTAGAGCTAGGTTTCTTTGGGGATATTGTGGGGAGTAGCAAAGAGATCTAGATCAGTTAAGCCAAAATTCATAAAACCCTACCCATGGCCAATAATATATTAATGACCCTTTATATCCACTACAATGAAAATAACTTCTAGTGGATTTTTTTGTGGAAGCCCCAATAAAAATAGCCCAAAAATTCGTTTGTAGCAGAGGTCACTAGCGAAGGTGGGTGGATGGATGTTTTAGCGCATGTTTTTTAGAATGTGTATCTACAATAAACCAACACACCAATGTTTTAATATCCATACAAGCACCGATGTTGCATATGACACGGTGCATCGTGGAATATTTATTTTTATAAAATAAAAATAAAAAACACGGTGTGTTAAAATAACACAATGCATTGATGCTTGAATAATAGCACTAGTTCCCTTCATTTAGTAAAATGCAATGGAACATACCAGTAAGTAGCCCAACTATAGTTTTTAAATTTTAGAAAAATGTGGTGTTATTTTCCAACGATGAACTTGTGTGGTAAAGGTACTAAAATGGCTCAGGGTGTCTTCGAAAGAGCACCGCTAGGCAGTTTTTAATTTTTAAAAATAGAGTGGTGCTATATTAAAACTAATCACTAGTGCAATATTTGCATCAGAAAGCCCCAGGGAATCTTAAGAAAAAAACCACGATAATTTTTTTAATTTTAAAAAAACGCAGTGCTCTTGGTTCTATTTTGCATCGGTGCGGTTAGAGTAATGCACTGGAGGAGGCTTAAATAATTAAAAACCTCCTGACCGTAAATTATATTTTTACCATCTACATTTTTGGAGAGCTCTAAAGCACTGGTGACACTCTTGCCCCATGTAAGTGCTCTGATGTTAGTTCTTCTCTTTCTCACCATCCTTACATACCATGCTCACAACCTAACTTTCCAATTTTTTCAAATCGTGCTAAAAAATTATTTTTCTCCATTACATGTCCATAATGCCTCCCTGACAACCAAATTTCCAGGTAATGTCTATGTTTCTCTTTAATTTAAATTTTTAGCAAATTAGAATTGAAAATTAGGTTAAATTTTCCATTGCTTTTGAAAAAAAATAATCCCTCCACAGTCTGCTCGATATATTTGGCTCACATCGATAGTGGTGCACCCTGTAAATTTACAGAGTGCACCGCATTTTGGTGTGTGAACATAATGCACCATGATTTTTATGGTGTGTTTTGTAAATGAAAACACATCGGGAAAGTGATAAATTGTACGTCGGTGTGTTACTCTCGGTGCGCTTATATTTACCAAACACACCACAAAAATAATATTTAAAAATATAGCTATAGCTCGGTACGTTCAACGTACCACTATGAAAAAATAGATT
The DNA here is from genome assembly GCA_034641835.2 of Pinus albicaulis. NCBI lineage: Eukaryota > Viridiplantae > Streptophyta > Pinopsida > Pinales > Pinaceae > Pinus > Pinus albicaulis. The sequence continues at coordinate 1,478,305,612 of CM076578.1, forward strand.
TGTGAACCAACAACGATGCATCATACTTATATGTCCACTGAGACTGGCACGGTTATGTTTAGCAGCACACCATAGCCGGTGCATGACTATGTTTTGAACACACTGATGATTTTTTTTTAATTGAAAGTTATGTTTCCATATTTATAAATACATGTTTCATTTAATATAAAAAAATTGTATTTTATGTATGAGGATTATGTATTTTATATGTGAATCATGTAGTAGAGACATCAGAAAAGGGAGTAGCAAAAAGAGCACGAGCAGCAAGTGGACCCATACAATTTGGTCCAAACATGGGAGACCAGAGAGAGGGAGAGCGGCCCAAGTGCTCTTAAGGAATGTAGGCCTCCTCAAGTACTATGACGAGGCTACATCCATGAAGGCGCACTATGTCTTATTAGTGTGTCTGATCCATCGATGGAGTGGAAAAGAGCATGATTTCCATGTTGGTCCTCAGGCGTGGTATAGGCCCACTTAGGAGTAAATATAATTTATCATTAGTCTATCCAAGAGAAGGGGGGATTTTCCCCAATTCCCTGAAGTCCCCCATGGGTTTGCAACTGAGATTCAACTTGCCTACACTCAGAGATATGTCGGGTCTCATGCAGTTTTTCCAACATATTTTCAGGTCCATGGTGGGAAACTACACATTTCTTCTTTTGTTGCGCAGGAGGTTAGGTTCCTATTGTTATTATTCACCACCATTTCACACTCTAGTATTGATGGGACGTGCTTTAGTTTCCCTCTTTTGTATCATGTTGATTCTTTGATCCAAGTGCCATGTTGTATTAGATGGTCTTCCATTTTTTTGAGGTAGTTTTGCATGGCTTTAGATAGATGTTGTGTGTTGAGACATGGGAGGGTGTCCTTCCCTTTCACTTAATAGCTTTTTTGTTTATTTTTTGAGAGGTTTCCAGAGATGAGGCCTAGATTTGACTACTGCCCTCCTAGGAAAATCACTAAGGTATGAATGCGCATGTGGTCATAGATGATGCTTAAGAGGGGCCTGCCGAAGTATCTAGCCAGGATTTCCGCCAAGGCACTGGTGCTACTAGCCAATGAGGATGACAATGTGTTTGTCACGTTTACAATTATGTATGCGGGGACTGATTGGAGACAGTGTCCCAACATCCTCTTCACATGAGAATTTGATCCTCCAGATGATAGAGGTAATATTAGTGTTTTCTTTAAATTAATATAGTTTTATTTTATTGTTTTAATGAATTAGAATAAAATTTATTCTAGTACCTTCTTTAAATTGTTCAATGAAATTGTCTAACTATTTTTGTGCATTATATATTTTTTAGACAATAACACATTCGATGGGAACATGCCTCCTCCCCCACCAGATGGAGGAGATGGGTGAGGCCCAAGAGGGTGAGGCACATCCTCAGGGGGGCGTGGGAATCTGGGGCTGTAGATATGGTCTTTGATTTCGGATGGAGTACTATGAAAAATTGGCCAGAGTTTTGGTTGATGAGGGAGTCCTCCCTATAAGGGTTCGAGATATCAATGCAGATACTAGGTTCGTGGATCTGTACAGGAACTATCCATGCAAGATGATGTCTCTTATGTGACATATCATCAAAGCTAGTAGGGTATTGGAAACAATGAGGGATGCAAGGCATGTAACGAAAGATACATTAGATGAGGGTGGTGATGATTATGATGAGGGTGGTGATCATGATCATGATGATGAGGGTGGTTATCATGATGCTTCTGGTAGTACCACCCCATTGGATCATGGTCGTCAGGGTGTTGGTGATCCTTCTAGTAGTACACCTCCTTATGAGTTGCATGGTGATGAGATGACAAAACTAGAGGATGTGCCTTATGTTTCTCTTCAAAGAGAAGACCACCCACCACCTCCTCTGCCTTCACTGAGTTTGACAGATGTTGAGGTAGTAGTTGACTGTCCATTGTTTTCTACTACATAACAAGTTGGCACTACTCTTTCTGTTGTATAATCTATTTGATTGTACTTATTTGAATTGTTTGTGTGTGTGTGTGTGTCTATATATATACACATATACAGTGCATTTTTTGTTCATGTTTATGTCCTTAATTTGTATGTTTTTGTTTATGTGTATATCGTTAGGTCATGTTAGATATGTTCATTTAATGTGCTTACAGATATATGTGTATGTGATAGAAGTTATTTGACATGATATTTATATTAATTTGAGGATGTGTGTGGCGATGATGTTAGATTACAATGTCTCTGTTTTGTTAGATGTGATCACAATGATGATGCCCTATTAGAATATTAGATTTGTGTGCTAGCTAATGACATTTATATGTGCTAGAGGTGTATATAATTAGATGATGGTAGTGAATTCAAATGTGTATCTTGGATGATGTGTATGTTTGTTAGATGGTTATCATCATGATGTTTATTTTTATGAAATAATATTTATTATAGACTATGTATTGGTAAACTTATATCAAACTTTTATATATGAAATTGCATGCAAAATTACTTACTTTAAAAAAAATGCAAAGAAATTTTTATAAATTACAAAGTTTAGTATGGTTGAAACTATGATTGTAAAATTACGATAAATATTTTTTCTATTGCTTAGATAGTTCATTGATATTCAATCTAAATTAGTAAAATATTTCAATAATCACAAGGAAAAAATAATTAAAGGTAAAATAATTTAGTTAGTTCTTAATAAGACGAAACTGTGTAACTCATTCAATTTTTAATATAAAAAATTATTAATAAAAAAGTATTTAAAAATATAATTTAACTAATTCAATATTGGTTTATTTGAATCTGATGGAGCAGGTCAAATGACTGAGACGAGCTAGGTCATGGAAACCTAGGGTTTCCCTCGCCCCTGCTGCAGGCGCCAACAAAGCTCTTGATCCCTCCCACTTGCCTCACTGATCTCATTCCCATTTGCATTCTGAAGATCAACAGAATGACATCAACGACAGGGGGGGGAGGTATTACCCCCCCTATGGAGGAGATGCTGGCAGTCCAGTCGATAGCAAAAAAGTTGGTCAAACTGATCTGCCATATAACGGCTCGACAAGAAACACAGAGCCTAGGGAAAACCCTGCAACCCAAGCGAATGAAGAACAAGACAGCAAAGGACAGAACAAGGAGACATCCTCAACCTGCATCCAAATCATGACCACATGGCCTGAGATCTGCTTCTTGGCTAAAATAATTAACAGAAGAATCCAATGCATGCATGATCACACCCTCATTGGGAATTTTATCGGCTTCTGGCCAACCGAGAAAGCTCTCTACGGCTGGATAAACTCATAGTGGAAGCCCAAAGGCCAGGTCACACTCCAGCTAGGACCCAAGGGTTTTTTCAACATCATTTTCACTTGCATAGAGGACAAAAATAAGGTTATGGATGGAGGACCTTACTTCTTTAATGTGGCTGGCCTCTTCCTCGGAGATTGGATTGAACGTTTCAACCCTGACAAAGAAGACTTTGACTGGGCTCCAGTGTGGATTAGGCTTTATTCCCTACCACATGAATACTGGGAAGAGCTAACCCTCCAAGAAATTGGCAACCACCTTGGATATTTCATCAAAATCGCTGAAGAAACCAAGCACAATCACTATACCACCTATGCCAGGATCTATGTCTACATGCATCTAGCCAAAGCTCTTCCAGACTCAATAAGTCTCTATCACGATGAATTTGAATGGATCCAATCTATATATTATGAGCATGTTCCCTTCTGATGCCGCAAATGTCACAAGCATGGCCATCTTTTCAGGGATTTCCCTCTAAATCTTCCCCCTAAGTCCTCCTCTGCCCCTTAATCCTCTGACCCTAATGGCTTCACTAAAGTATCCTCTCGTAAAAGACATCTAAAAAAACTTGTTTCCAACCTTGGACCCTCTCAACCTTCCACCAAAAATAGCTTTAACCTCCTAGCAAACCAATCCCCCGAGAAGGATCCCCCAGCTTCCTCTCTGAGCATCTCTCCTCCCCTCAGTGATCCCCCCACCACCCCCTCTTCCCCCCGTAAATCCTCTACCTCGAGCTTGAATCCTAATCAAAGCTCAAAGCCCTCTGAAAGAAATCTACAAGAAAAACCTCAAGGATCCAAGAAGAAAGATAAGAAAAAGGAGAACTCACCCTCTGCTTCCATCCAGACCCAAAATCCTCCCTTGCAGCTCACCTCCAACATGGAGGAGGAAACTCAGGGAATCCATTCTCATCAGGAATTTCAAGATAGAGGAAAGAATAAAACCCCAATAACCTACATGGAAGAAGAGCTAGAAACCATAGACTTCGGTGATTTGGACATCACTGGCCTTGAAATCGCCTACGATACCAAGGAGTGTCACACCATTCCGGCTCGACAAATAGACAGGCTAGAGGAAGCTCTACTCAAAGCTCAGCTACTTAAAGGAAGTGCACAGTTGGGAATCCAGGGAGAGCACATACCTCGGGAAACAATCAATATTATCAGAGAATCCAGAAAAATGGGCAGATCCACAGATCTGCAAAGTCTGATTATTCTGGGGGATCAACTGGTAGAATATGGACGATACCCTAAGCTGACCAAGTTCTATAAGTTCCTCACCCACCAGTCTAAATGATGAAGCTCACATCATGGAATATACGAGGGATCAATAGCCCCTCAAAGCACTGAATGATAAAAAAATAGAATAAGGCAAGACAACCCTTCCATCTTTTTCATGCAAGAAACCAAATTCTCCAGCACCACCTTCCATTCAATCCTATCTAGGTTATGGCCTGGCTGTAATACTATAGATGTTGATTCCCTGGGGGCCTTCGGAGGGCTGGCCATTGCTTGGAACCCCCTGTATCCTCTCCCTCACTGACCTCCACGCCTCTCTCAATTTCATTCAAGCCTCCTTCCATCTGTTAGGCACTAGCATCCACAGTCATCTCACCAATTTTTACTTCCCCCAATCCTCTTCTCTTAAAATCAATCTCTTGGACGATATTGAATCCCTTAATTCCCAGAGAGCCCATCCCCTCCAGATTCTAGGATGCAAATTTAATATGATCACCAACCTCAATGAAAAAAGAGGAGGTCATTTGCACCTTGACAATGATAGCTATCGTTTCAAAGAATTCATCCTCGAGAATCATTTTATCGATCTGCCCACCTCAAATGGGCTTCACACTTGGAATAACAGAAGAAGAGGATCCCAGCATATTGCTTCACGTTTGGACCGCTTTCTTATCTCGAATCCTTAATTCACTTAAGGGGTGATATCTTCTCCACTATCTTGCCCGTCGTGGGCTCTGATCATTGGCCCATCCAACTGCAATGGATGCATCCTAGCAGAGCTAACAACAAACCCTTTCGCTTTGAGCAATTTTGGCTCCCCCATCCAGGATTCAAAGAAATGGTAATCGAATGGTGGCTCAGTATCATCCCCCCCAGAAGGGTCAAAGATGTATCAACTCCAGCAAAAGCTAAAGGTCCTGAAAACCCGATTAAAGCACTAGAATCAGACCTCCATTAGCAATATCTTCCAAAGTCAAAGGTACTTGGACACTCATATGGCGATCCTCCAACAATCTATCATCTCGGAAGGGCGCACGGAGGACTTAGCTCACCAAGAACAGAATTTAAAGAACCAAATAGAAGAACGAGGGTTGCATGAAGATAAACTCTAGAAGAAAAAATACATAATTCGTTGGCTCAAAGAGGGGGAGAAAAATACCAAATTCTTTCACCACTCCACTATCCAAAGAAGAATGATAAACCAAATCTCCATCCTCAAAAACAATCAAGGAGTTAACCTAGAAGATCATGAGGAAATTGAACATGAACTCATCAATTATTTCAACGACACCCTCACGGAGCCCCCTGTTGATAGACAACCCAAAATCATTAACATCACCCAACATATTCCATCTATCATAATAGATGATAATAATAAAATGATCTTGAGACTTGTCCAATTGGAGGAAGTGGATCAAGCCATGGCTCAACCAAAGGCTGGGAAGGCACTGGGGCCGGATGGCTTCACTACCAATTTTTTCCATTTCTTCCGGGAAGACATAAATATGGAAGTATGGGAAATGGTGGAGGAATCCCGAAGTATGCAGTGGATGCTCCCCAATGCCACTTTCCTCACTCTCATCCCCAAGGACAAGCACGCCACTACCCCCAACAAGTATAGATCGATCAGATTATGCAACTTCATGTACAAGCTCATCTCCAAAGTGATAACCAATCGACTCAAACCTTTGCTACTGCTCTTAATCTCCCCAGAGAAAACTGGTTATGTGGAAGGACGAAAATTTTTGGACAACATCATTCTCACTCATGAGGTTACTCTCTCTCCGAAGACTGAAAAAATTCCAAGTATGCTTCTCTAGATTGACCTTTGAAAAGCCTTTGACAAACTCAACTGGAATTATATTCACCAAATGTTGCTAGAATTTGGCTTTAGTCCCACATGGATTCAATGGATCATGAGCCTGATTTCCTCCCCCATCCTCTCTATTCTTCTTAATGGCTCCCTCTCTGCCCCTTTCTCGCCCTCGAGAGGCATCCGCCAAGGCGACCCCTTGTCCCCCTTCCTCTTTGTCTTAATGGATGAAGGGCTTGGCCGTCTCATCAACCACTATGTCACCTCCAGATCTCTCAAAGGGCTCAAAATTCATCGTTGTCCTCCTATCCCCCATCATCAATTCGTAGATAATAACATGCTCTTTGGTCACCATTCTATCCAAGAAGCCATATCCTTCAAAGCTATCCTTGACAGCATCTCCTTGGCTGCTGGCACTACCATCAACACCAAGAAGTCCCAAATATTCTTCTTTAACACTCCTATCATCACCCAGTGCAACATTTCTAGAATTATGGGCTTCTCCATTTCCTCCCTCCCTTCAAAATATCTTGGGGCCCCCCTCATTGACTTAGCCATCAAGCACTCCTCCTGGAGAGAAATTTTCGATAAACTTGAGGCCAAACTTTCCCTCTAGACCCATCAAGCCCTCTCCGTTGGAGCTCCAAGAATCTTCTTTCTTCCACCACATTCCACTCCATTTCTTTTGTCCATTATTAATCCTAGGCTCAAATGATTAATGAAATTAGTTAAAATTTCTTTAAGAATGAATATCATGACTAACTTGCTATGCTTTTATGATTTTGTCATTGTAGTACTTTTTGAACTAGGTCTAGCTACAGAATGCAGACATTCTGTAGCTAGTGGCCGTTTCTGCAACTATCTTCATGTCTAAGTAGGTTCCAGGTGTCCTCTCAGAGAAAACCACACATGGTCATATTCCACATCATGCCCTCAATATTTTTTTATCTCCACGAAGATTGAACGAAATTTTGTACGTGGTTATGCACGTGGGAACTCAAACTAGGAGATAGTCTCCTAATAGGACAAGGATGTACCCGTATGTCCTTTGGCTTGGCACACATGCCAACTTTTGAGCCCTAGTTCGATTTACCATGGAAAAAGACAGTAATCCCTGTATTATCTCAATTTCTGTTATGTAAATTTGCTATAAATGTAGCTCGGGAAACCGAGAGACAAGGTTAGATTTTTGTTAGATTTTATGGTTGGCTGCTAGATCTTTGAAGTCCGAGAATACTTTGTTTTGAAGTGATTCCTCTTTAATGAAAGAAGCAGCATTTCCTTGAACGCGTTGAGTCAATCTTGAACTAGATTTCGTGCTACTCTGGTGGTAGAGGGCCCCTGCCTCCTGAGCAGCCTTGTTTATACAGTAGATAAGTATTTTAGTCTTGTTTTTATTTCTAGTTTAGGCAAGTTTCTGAAGTTTATGTTCATACTTGTTTTCGTTAATTATCACAGTTGGACTTACTCTAATAAGCTCTTCCAAAATATCATTATGATGAATAAGGCATAGCTGTGGTATTGTAGGTTTTTATTGCATTTTCTTTCGTTAATTATCACAGTCGGACTTACTCTAATAAGCTCTTCCAAAATATCATTATGATGAATAAGGCATAACTATGGTATTGTAGGTTTTAGTTGCTAGTTTACACTAAGTGGCATAGCCAATCTTACTCTTACAAAGCTATTCCAAAATATCATAACAATGAGTAAGAAGTAGCTGTGGTGTCTTAGATTTTAGTTGTATTTTCTTTCAGTCTTGTGTTTATGTTCAATTGCATTGAATAATATAGCCATACTTGTTCTCACAAACTCTTCCAAAATATCATTCATACTGAACGAGATGGGCTGTAGAATTCCTTAGGTTAGTTGCATGTTAACTTAGTTATAGCACTCCAGAGGTAGAATGCATGTGATTCAGCTCTGTCATTTCATTTCCAGTTTGATAATGGCTTTTCAGTCTAACATTGTTCACTGTACTTCAAATAGACTAGTGGCACTCTAGTTTAGTTTTAGCTCGCTGTATTAGCACTCCAGTTTAGTTGCCATCCATTGCATTTTAAATCATATTAGTTGTTAAATTTAAATACCACGGTCTTCATTATTTACAAAAATTCTTTTGTTCCAACCTCATATTAATACATAATCATTTGGACAGGAGTTGGTATCAGTCTAAGACCTAGAGTATTTTGCAACCTTTTTACCATTTCACAAACAAGCCTTTTCTCAAAAGACCATTCTAAAAAGGAAATCTATAACTTCTGAGTGAGGCCTAGTGGTGTTAAATTAAGTTTCAGAACAGAATTAGAAGCTAGTTTAGAATAGAAATCTTATGATGCTACAAATTTTCTTTTCCAAATATATTCCAATAGATCTTTAAACATGGATGAGATGTTGTAACATTGTAAGTTGATTGTTTGATTGTTTAGTTAGGAGAACTTCATTTACACTTAACTTGCCCATTTCTCAAGCTCTTCCAAAACATCGTTAATGAATGAATTGGACAAGTTTAAGCTCATGTTGTGATTTATTTCCTTGAAGTCATGATCAAGCTTTGTATTTGTTGTTTGCTAGCCATAGTTAGGCTTTGTTCTATTTTAGTATTTGCATTTGTCATTTGCCATCCATAATTTAGGCTTCACTCTGTTTTTAACCAATAGCTTCTTCTCACCAGCATTTAGTTCTTTCCTTTGTGAACATAAAACCATAAAAAAAACCAAAAACATCATAAAAACACTAGACACAACGTAGTGAGAAACAAATACCTAGGCACATATAGTGCACCACACTTCAACAGTTTACCAACCCTGGTTGACAATTAATGAACTCAATTTAGGAACACTAGGTTGAGCACAAACATTTTTGCGCCGTTGCCGGGGAAGTGTAACTAGGTAGCCTTGTTTCTTAACTCCCAAAAAAAATTATATGTGTAGAGAGATGGAGACTCGAGGGGTAGATTCATAAGAAGTAGAAGCAGAAGCTTGATTCCTAGAACACCACTTGTTTCACCTAGACCAAGAGCCAGCACACCTCCAACTCAAACCCACATTCCATCCCTTACTGATCCTAGACTCCCAGAGGACTTAAGATCATATATTCCATTAGAAAGACCTTCCACTTCATCCACTGAACCTGTCTTAGAATAAGATTCAAGGAATCCTGCTATAGATACAAACTTTTCCACTTCCACAGAAGAATCAACTATGGCAGAAGAAGGGGGAGGAGGAGTCTTTAATGGAGAACACACATTATTTGGAGGGGGTAGAGGTAGAGGTAGAGGAGAAGGAGGTAGAGGTGCATAAGGAGAAGGAGGTAGAGGAAGAGGTAGAAGAGAAATGGGAAGCTCTTTTGGGTTCCCTATAATAGATGAAGAAACCAATACAACCATGAAAAACATTTCACCCTCTGTCCTTCCAAACTTCTATGGACTTAAAACTAAAGATCCTGAAACCTTCCTATTTGAATTTGAAATCCTGTGTAGAACTTATGACTACTTACAAGATGCTCAAAAACTTAAACTATTTCCTTCAACATTGAAAGGAGCAGAATTGAAGTGGTTTATGAGTTTGATCAACAGTTCTATTAGGACATGGGAAGACATGAAACAAGCATTTCTAGAGAGGTATTTGGATTATTGTATGCCAGTCAATCATAAGGAGGAAGTTTTTAAGATGTTACAAAAATAAGATGAAAACTTGGAAGATTTGTTGGAGAGATTTCATTACAACATCAAAAGAGCAAAAATGGAAAACTTAGATCAAGACACCTTAAAAGCTCTTTTGTTGAAAAAAATTAGGGATGAATGGTTGGATATCATTAACATGATGGGAAAAGGGGATATATCACAGCTCACATTACCTGAAATATCTGAGTTATGTATCAACCTTTCAAGAGGGAAATCTAAAACTATAAAAGGTCCAAGAGATCCTGCTCTTGCAAGGGCAAGTAAGTCTGCTTCTGGGACAGTAAGTAGGGCATAAATAGGACATATGCTTGATGATTTCAAATCTGACATCTTAGGGAGTCTTAGTGAACAAATAGACACCCTTAAGTTACAAAACAAGCAAAAAGATGAATCTGATGCCTTAGCAATCTTTTGTCCCAAATGTAGAAAGAAACATGCCTTGAGAGAGTGCCAATTGGATGCCAAAGTTGTGGAGACTTGTGTAATTTTTTCAGAAAAAAATGAGACCAAGAGTTGTCCTTCACTTCCTGGTCTTAAAGCTGTCTTTCAAGAAGATACTCCTACAAGTTCCACAGAATCTCTCAATTTTGTCTCTAGAAGGCCTTGGCAAGGACCTCAAACACAAGGATTTCATGATCAAATGTATAATCAACCTCCACCAAATTGGAATTCTTGGCAGCAACCTTGGCCCCAATTTCAAAATCAATCTCAAGCTTGGGCACAAGGTTCACAAAATCCCTATGGAAGATACTCTCAGTACTATCAGTATCCACCATCCTATCCACTATATCCACATTTTCCTCCTCAACAAAATTTTCAACAAAATCCTCAAAATCCACAACATCAAAATCAACCACTCCCATTACCATTTCCTCAGAAATCAAATCAGTTGCCTGCTCAACCCATACCAAACCCCAACAATAAAAATCCTTAGAATACATACATGATAGAAGGCCAACAGTTTCCAACTTATTTAATTACTCCTCTAGACCTTAGTGATGTTCAACTTAGGTCTGGAAGAATACTTGAAAAGAGGAAACCTTCTATGATTATACAAGAACAAGACAACTCTGAGGAAGATTCTCTACGAGAAAATAAAAGTCTTGAAGAAGACACATCTTTTCAAGACCCAAACATTGAAAAATCAAAACAAAAAGAACCAATAATTTCAACTCCTGTATTAGAGCAGCCATCAACATCCACTCCTACACCTCCCTTTCGAGAAAGATTACAAATTGATAGAGGTGTAGAAAAACAATTTATGGTGCCTAATTATGATTTCCTAGATGAGCTAAGAAATGTTTGCATTAATATTCCATTATTACAAGCCATCAAGGAAATCCCAATTTTAGCAAAGACAATAAAGGAGTTGAGCATGAAGAAAACAAGAAAAAGAATAAGAGAGACAAAGAAAATCCAACTGGCAGGAAAAATAGCAGACATTATGATGGGTAAGATTGCTATTCCAAAGTATCTAGACCCAGGAAATACAGTTGTTAAAATTAACATCAATGGAATTGAGATCCAAAACACACTCATTGATTTAGGAGCAACAATCAATATCATGAGTAGACAAATCATGGAATAACTGAAACTTCCTAATCTTCTTTTTACACCCACATTATTACAATTAGCAAATAGATCTGTGATCAAACCTGATGGGGTAATAGAAGACATTCCAGTGTCCCTAGATTCTTGGGAGTACCCTGTGGATTTCATGATCCTAACTCCTAAGAATAATCTAGGAGGACACCCTATTATATTAGGAAGACCTTGGTTAGCTACAGCTGATGCTTTCATTAGTTGTAGATCCGGTGATATGTACATCTCTGATGGTAGTTCAACTAAGAAATTCACTTTGTATCCTCCAGCAAGGACAATTACAAATTTAGATGATACCCAATGGATAGAGGATGAAGAAGACTTACAACCTCTCTTCACAATTTCAGAAATTAGTGAAGATAGTCAAATTCTGAATACTTTAGAAAAATTTGAATCCTCTTCGGAACATAAACATGAACAATTTCAAGAAGAATCCAACATTGAGTTTTTGTCGTCAAGGCAAATGTCTCTCTATTCCATGGATAAATTTGGCAGCTCTACAATTGAGATATTTCCAGGCAAAACTTTAAACATAAACAAGAACCTAGAAAAATCTCAACAAGAAGAGCTAGTCAAAATTTTACAGAGACATTCTTCTGCATATGCATGGGAGTACAATGATATGAAAGGGATAAGCCCCAAGACTTGCACTCATCACATCTACATAGAGGAAAATTGTAAACCAATCAGACAACCTCAAAGACGGATGAATCCAAATCTTAGGGAGATTGTTAAAGAAGAATTGCAAAAATTGTTGAATGTCAACTTTATCTATCCTATTTCAGATAGTCAGTGAGTTTCTCCTTTGGTAATTGTGCCAAAGAAAAATGGTAAATGGAGGGTATGTATTGACTACCGAGAATTAAACAAAGCTACTCTTAAAGACCATTTTCCCTTACCTTTCATAGATCAAGTGTTAGATACATTAGCTGGCAAAAAGTACTTCTCATTTCTAGATAGGCTTAGTGGTTATAATCAAATTCAAGTAGCACTTGAGGACCAAGAAAAAACCACATTTACCTGTCCTTGGGGTACTTATGCTTACCGAGTATTGCCATTTTGATTATGCAATGCACCTGCAACATTTCAAAGGGCAGTATTAGGAATTTTTTTAGATCTAATACATGATTGTGTAGAGGTATATATGGATGATTTCACAGTTTATGGAAACACATTTGAAGAAGCTTTAGCAAACTTGGAAAAAGTTTTAAAGATATGTCAAGAAGCAAATCTTTCACTTAGTCATGAGAAATGTTTCATGATGTTTACTGAAGGTATTGTTTTGGGGCATCACATTTCAGGGGATGGGATTAGAGTTGATGAGTCAAAAGTTGAAGTCATCTCTAACTTATCTATTCCAAGTTGTCAAAGAGATGTTAGAAGTTTTCTAGGATTTACAGGATATTATCGGAGATTTATAGAAAATTTCACCAAAATAGCATCTCCACTCTTCAAATTACTTACCAAAGATTGTGAATTTAAATGGACTTCTGATTGCCAGTTAGCTTTTGAAACCCTGAAAACCAAAATTTCTGAAGCACCTATATTAAGGGGACCTAACTGGAAGTTACCTTTTCATATCTCGACAGATGCTTCCGATACAGCTCTAGGAGCAGTATTGGGACAAAAAGACTTAATTCCCTATGCCATCTATTATACCAGTAAAAATTTGACTCCTGCAGAGTTAAACTATACTGTAACTGAAAAAGAGTTTTTAGCTGTTGTTCATGCCATAAACAAATTTAGACACTATATAACAGGCTATGAAACTTTTGTTCACACAAATCATTCTGCAATTAGATATTTAATGAACAAATCAATTACTAATGGCAGAGTCATAAGATGGTTATTTATTTTACAAGAATTCAACATTACCATTCTAGATAGGCCTGGAAAACAAAACACAGTAGCTGATTTCCTATCTAGACTCCAAAACATCAAAGATGACACTCCAGTTGAAGATCAATTTCCTGATGAATATCTTTTTGAAATTTCTACTCAGACTCCTTGGTTTGCTGACATTGCTAATTATTTAGTTTCAGGGAAATTTCCTTCAATAATGAATGCAAGAGAGAAAAGAAAAATCATTTATGACAGTGCAAAATATTCATGGGTTGCTAATGATTTGTACAGGACAGGTCCAGATTTTATCATTAGGAGATGTGTTCGGGAAGATGAGATGCCTGAGATTCTCAAAGCATGTCATGATGAACCTTGTGGCGGACACTTTGCTGATAAGAGGACAGCCTATAAGATCCTTCACTTAGGATATTATTGGCCATCCTTGTTTAAAGATGCTAAAGAGTATGTCAAAAGGTGTGACAGTTGCCAAAGGGTAGGGAAACCTTCTCCTTCAGGTGAGATGCCATTATAGCCTCAGGTACATATTGAACCTTTTGAAAAATGGGCTTTGGATTTTGTAGGACCTATTAGTCCTCCATCAAGACAAAAGAAATATATATTAGTTTGCACTGATTATGTTACCAAATGGGTAGAGGCCAAGCCATTACTTTCTGCTACTGAAGCATATGTAGTTAATTTTCTTTTTGAGGATATTTTTACTCGTTTTGGTGTCCCAAGGGAAATTTTTACAGATCAAGGAGCTCAATTCACATCAAAGCTAGTGGAACAAATGATGGAGAGGTACAAAATCAGACACAGAAAATCTACTCCCTATCATCCACAAGAAAATGGTCAAGTGGAATCTACTAATAAGGTTATTGAAGGGATCCTAACAAATACTATCCATTTACATAGAAAAGATTGGGTAGATAGGCTTCCTGAAGCCTTGTGGGCCTATAGAACTACATGGAGAAGCACAACAAACCATACTCCTTATGAACTTGTTTATGGAAAGCAAGTTTTGTTTCCCATAGAGTTCCAGATTCAAACTTTCAAAATGGTAGTTCAGCTAGGACTTGATCTATCAGAAGCACAAAAGCATATATTGGAGTAGATTAATGAATTGGATGAGATCAGACAAGATGCAGTTCAGAAAACCAGTATAGTCCAACAACAGAGGGCTAGATGGCATGACAAGTACATCAAGGAAAAGAAGTTCAAAGAAGGTGACTGGGCTCTCTTGTTTGATTCAAAATTCAAGGATTTTCAAGGTAAATTTCAAACACATTGGCTTGGGCCATATGAAATTGTTGAAATTTTTGACAATGGAGCAGTAAAAATCAGGACAATAGATGAAGAAGAGGTCAATTTTCTTGTGAATGGTCATAGATTGAAGCTGTATCACAAACCACTCTCAAGAGAAGAATTTGTCAAGAAGTTCCAGGAAAACAGTGATGTGAAGTTAATGAAGAAGAATATTTCTTCTTCATCAACTTAATTGAATTTTCTGAAGTCAAACATATTGAAAAAAAAAAAAGAGAAATAAAATAAATAAAATAAAAATAAAGTATAGACATGAAAACCAATCACTGATTGGCATGTTTATATAGAAAAGATAGAGTGAAAATCAGAATCTTTCTGACACTCTAACTTTTCCATTTTGTTTTTTTTTGCAAGCAGCTGTTACAAAATCATAAGTGCAGATCCATTTCACTTATGATCCATCTCATTTCACTTCATTTCATTCCATACTTCATTCATTCCATTCCATACTTCATTAATTTCATTCCATTCATTCATATCATATCTTATTCCATTCATTCATCCACACTTCATCCATTTCACTTCATGGTCCACTTCATTTCCATTTCAGATCTTTAAGTTTGATCTCCTTTTTGCAATTGAATAATACACAGCAGAAATTGCAGGGCACTTTTTCACTCCATTTCATAAGTTGTGATCCATCCCACTCCATCATTCACTTCATACATATCCCATTATACCATATTTCATCATCCATATTCACTCATTCCATACAACATTCCACTTATATTCCAAACCATTCCATTCCATGTTTCAAGTTCTCTACAGGTACATTCTGCAGCTAATCAGACTTTCTGTAGCTAGACAGACATTCTGCAGCTACAGATCCTGAAGGCACTGACCAGCAATCATTTGATTTGCAACAAAATGATCCTGCATATCCAAGAACAAGCCAAGATTAAGAAGGTTATGAAGACTCAAAAATTAATGATTTTCAGGAGAAAACAAAGCATATGAAGATCACAAGAAAATCAAAGAAAAGGCAAAGGTATGAAGTGATTATAATGACATATCATGAAAAATTTTAGCGTAGTTTAGTTGTATATTATTCAAAAAGTGTTTTAATTAATTTTTTTGATCTTGCCTAACAAATCTCCCGCAAAAAAATTGGATAAAATTCCTTATGATTCCACCACTTCAAAACCCATATCCGATCATCATTTCAAAATCTAAACGGTTAAAGTGCTAAAGTGATTGGATTGGTCACGTCACTAAGCATTTAATGATGATTTTTGAATTCGTTACAAAATATCTCCGCGGTCTTTTCACTCATTGATTCGTTTTCTTCACCTCACCTCATTAATTCATTCCGTAACCACTCCATATCACTCTTTCCCGCAGCCAACTCTTAACCATTTCATTCTGTAAAACAGAGGTATCTCTGTAACAACCATTGTCACCGTGAACAGAGGAAACATTTGGGGAGCAAAAACAACTTGTTAATGACCATTCTCACCGTGAGCAGAAGGTTGGTGAATTGAAGATTGAAGAAGAGTTATGGGCCTCATCGTGAGAACAGAACCAGTTGGCACTAAATACTTGGAAGGCTATCCCCAAATCCGAGAAATCTTACAACAAGCAAGATGGTTGCAATTCCTTGAAAAATTTAGTGGCTTCCACAAAGAGGTTACTAAAACTTTTGCAAGATCTTTTAATGGGGCCGAGGTTGAAGTTGGAGATATTAAATTCACTGTCACAGAGGCTTTTATTGCAGAAGCAACAGGACTACCTAGACAAGGAGAAAGGTGGTTTAAGAACAGAGAATTCCATAACGAATCATGGAAGCAGATACTCAAGTCACCAGGTATGGATGTCACTATTTTTAAAAAGGGTATCCCTAGTTCTGCATTAAAGAACAAATGGAGAAACATGTTGCTTATCCTACAAAAATTCATCACTTGTGAAGGTAGATATGGTACTTTCTATGTTTACCATATTAGGTTGATAATGCATTTCCTAGAAGAAGAACTTAATTTGCCCTATTTCTTGCTTCAAAGTTTAAATAAAATGGCTTCAAGTGTTCAAAAGAGAATTCAATTTCTGGAGACAACCTTATACCACCATGGTTTAGTCAAGATTTTGATTGAACATCATTTGAGCAAAATAGGGGATAATTGGAAAGAATTCTTGGTGAGAAATCACTTTGAGGAACCAAAAGAACCTTCACCTGAACATCAACCTACAAAAAGAAGCAGAAGATGGAAATCCTCCAAAACTGAAACTGGTAAAACAATACAAGAAAGTAGTGAAGAAATGATCTCTGAAAAATTAGTTCAGATTAAGAAGCAGATTAAGAAAGAGAGGATCATAAGAAAAGTTGCCAGAGAAAAAGGAGAAGGGCCATCTCAATCGAGGAGGAGCCACAGACTGAGGGGGATACTAAAGAAAACAAAAGTTAAACAAACTGGAGTTATAAACATAGAAGACGAAGAAACACCTACTGAGGAGGATTTTGATGAAGAAGTTCCAGAAATTGATCCTGCACAGCAAGAAATTTACAACTATGTTGAAACATTGGAGAGGAAAGCTTCAGAGAGTAGAGACAAAACCCCTAGTCCTCCATTGTCCGAAATAGATGTGCTAAGAAGAGATAAGTACGAGCTAGAAGTACTTAATAGACATATCAGGACTGAGAATGATATTCTGAGGGAGAAAGTTAAACTAAAAACCAGTATGAACTCAACCCTGTCTCTACAAATGGACAAAGTGGAAAAGGCCAATGAAAAGTTGAAAAAGAGGAACAAAAAGTTAATCAGGGCACTTACCAATTTAAGGTTCAAGTTATTCATCAGGAAGCCCAGAAGGCCTTTAACTACCAGACAAAGCAAAAGAAGAGGATTGGATGTTCTTGCAGAGGTCTCTGAGTTCATGGAATAGTTGCATGAGGACATGCAAGAATCTAGTAGTGGGGGTATGTTGAGCTCCAAAAATGTTCTTTCTTCCACCACATTCCACTCCATTTCTTTTATCCATTATTAATCCCAGGCTCAAATGATCAATGAAATTAGTTAAAATTGCTTTAAGAATGAATATCGTGGCTAACTTGCTATGTTTTTATGATTGTGTCATTGTAGTACTTTTTGAACTGAAACTAGCTACAGAATGCAGACATTTTGTAGCTAGTTGCCAATTCTGCAGCCATCTTCATGTTTAAGCAGGTTCCAGATGTCCTCTCAGGGAAAGCCACACATGGTCGTATTCCACGTCATGCCCTCAGCATTTTTTGCTCTCCATGAAGATCGAACGGAATTCTGTACGTGGTTATGCACGCGGGAACTCAAAATAGGAGATAGACTCCTAATAGGACAAGGACAGTCCAGATGTCCTTTGTCATATTACGATGCCACCTTTAGAGTTCTAGTTTGATTTTAATATGGAAAGACAGTAATCCCTGTATTATCTCAAGTTATGTTATGTAAATTTGCTATAAATGTAGCTCGGGAAACCGAGAGACAAGGTTAGATTTTTGTTAGATTTTATGGTTGATTGCTAGATCTTTGAAGTCCAAGAATACTCTGTTTTGAAGTGATTCCTCTTTAATGAAAGAATCAACATTTCCTTGAATGCGTTGAGTCGATCTTGAACTAGATTTCGTGCTACTCTAGTGGTATAGGGCCCCTGCCTCCTGAGCGGCCTTGTTTATACAGTAGATAAGTATTTTAGTCTTGTTTTTATTTCTAGTTTAGGCAAGTTTCTGAAGTTTATGTTCATACTTGTTTTCGTTAATTATCACAGTTGGACTTACTCTAATAAGCTCTTCCAAAATATCATTATGATGAATAAGGCATAGCTGTGGTATTGTAGGTTTTTATTGCATTTTCTTTCGTTAATTATCACAGTCGGACTTACTCTAATAAGCTCTTCCAAAATATCATTATGATGAATAAGGCATAACTGTGGTATTGTAGGTTTTAGTTGCTAGTTTACACTAAGTGGCATAGCCAATCTTACTCTTACAAAGCTCTTCCAAAATATCATAATAATGAGTAAGAAGTAGTTGTGGTGTCTTAGATTTTAGCTTTATTTGCTTTCAGTCTTGTGTTTATGTTCAATTGCTTTGAATAATACAGCCATACTTGTTCTCACAAACTCTTCCAAAACATCATTCATACTGAACAAGATGGGCTGTAGAATTCCTTAGGATAGTTGCATGTTAACTTAGTTATAGCACTCCGGAGGTAGAATGCATGTGATTCAGCTCTATCATTTCATTTCCAGTTTGATAATGGCTTTTTAGTCTAACATTGTTCACTGTACTTCAAAATAGACTAGTGGCACTCTAGTTTAGTTTTAGCTCGTTGTATTAGCACTCCAGTTTAGTTGCCATCCATTGCATTTTAAATCATATTACTTGTTAAATTTAAATACCACGGTCTTCATTATTTACAAAACTTATTTTGTTCCAACCTCATATTAATACATAATCATTTGGACAGGAGTTGGTATCAGTCTAAGACCTAGACTATTTTGCAACCTTTTTACCATTTCACAAACAAGCCTTTTCTCAAAAGACCATTCTAAAAAGGAAATCTATAACTTCTGAGTGAGGCCTAGTGGTGTTAAATTGAGTTGCAGAACAGAATTAGAAGCTAATTTAGAATAGAAATCTTATGATGCTACAAATATTCTTTTCCAAATATATTCCAATCGATCTTTAAACATGGATGAGATGTTGTAACATTGTAAGTTGATTGTTTGATTGTTTAGTTAGGAAAACTTCATTTACACTTAACTTGCCCATTTCTCAAGCTCTTCCAAAACATTGTTAATGAATGAATAGGACAAGTTTAAGCTCATGTTGTGATTTATTTCCTTGAATTCATTATCAAGCTTTGTATTTGTTGTTTGCTAGCCATAGTTAGGCTTTGTTCTGTCTTAGTATTTGCATTTGTCATTTTCCATCCATAATTTAGGCTTCACTCTATTTTTAACCAATAGCTTATTCTCACCAGCATTTAGTTCTTTCCTTTGTGAACATAAAACCATAAAAAAACCAAAAGCATCATAAAAACACTAGACACAACGTAGTGAGAAACAAATACCTAGGCACATATAGTGCACCACACTTCAGCAGTTTACCAACCCTGGTTGAAATTTAATGAACTCAATTTAGGAGACTAGGTTGAGCACAAACACCCTCAACATAGTTGAATGACTTGTCCTTACATATTTTTTCTCTTCGTCCGTACCGTATACCACTTTTCTATCCTTAAAACTTCTCTGTTTGATTATCAAAATCTATCAAAAATATCCGAGAAACTTGGTGGGAGGAAAGAAATATAATGAAAATGGGACGTTGACAGTCATTCTAGAGAGAGAAGCATGCGTTCTGAGGGATAACTAGTGGACTAGGGCTCAGAGACCCTCATCACAGCAATGCGATAATGGGAGAAAAAATCTGGTGGAATTGGATCTCCAATCCATAAGTTCCATGGGCCCAGCTATGGCTCTCCAAATATGCGAATAATTGGCCAGCCCAAGAACTGATTCGCTTTGACATAGAGATAACTGGCTCCCTCATTTGGAAAGCAACCAAAAAACACAGGGCTCTTGTTCGGGACCATAGCATCTAGGAGGTCTGCTCTAGTTCCCAAGCTAAGTTTTGGGAGGATTCTTGACAACAGATGGCCAAATTAGCCTCTCCCTTTCCCAATTCAAACTGGGAAGAAATCCTCAACAATCAGGAGAACTCCCAAATCAAGCACTTTTGGACTCCCCTCACCAATTCGAGCTACCATCAATGGCTTCTGGCCGACCGGATGCACGCATAATGAAGGCTAGAGCTCACTGAATACATCAACAAAGAACTGCTCAAAAGGAAAATTCACTTCGCTGAATGAAATGACATTGTTAGATTGGGATACTCAACCTAAGGCACCTTCACCACCAAAGAGGCCTATCACTTGCTCCTCCCTAATCCTTAGACTCCTCAAGATTTAATCTGTACTCAGATCTGGCATCCCAGAATCTGACCCAAATCTCCACCTTCTTATGGCTTCTTAACAAAAGGTGCATCCTTACTTGGGACAACCTACTCAAAAAAGGATTCATTGGACCCTCCTGATGTCCGAATTGCGGTAATGCTGAAGAAACAATTGAGAACCTCTTCAACTCATGCCCTCTTGCAAACACTCTATGGGATAATGTTTCTTTGTTGATTAAAATATCAGATAGACAACAAGTGGATATTCTCAATACTATTCGGAATTGGATGCCTTCCCCCTTCCATAGCGATCTGCTCATCCCTCTGTCTCATCCTCCTTGGGCACATTCACTGGTTGATCTGGAAGGAACGCAACATACACATATTTTGAGATCAATCCACCCCTCCTGACATCCTTTGGACCAACATCTGCTACAACCTTCAGGAATCCCTTGCGTTGCTACGTTGGAAAGACTCTGATTTCCACTCCCGCCCCCTTGAAAACATCATCTGGACCAATTGGAATCTCTCCCTTCACTCTCATCCGATCATTGATCCCCTTCAAACCATTCCCCCAACTCTCCTTGTACTTGGTCTCCCCCTCCTCCTGGCCTCTTCAAACTCAACTTTTATGGTGCCTCAAAAGGAAATCTAGGTGATGTTGATTTTGGAGGGAAATTCAGAAATTCGGCTGGAGATGCCCTTTTGATCTACTTTGGCTCCATTGGATGGGACACCAACAACTCTTCTCAGTTAGAAGGACTATTTCAAGGCCTCCTTCTAGCACAAGAGAAAGATTTCTTTCCCTTGGAAATTGAAGGAGACTCCCAAGTCATCATCGACATTACCGATCGCCTCCAATCAGGATCCTCAGCCTCTAAATTATGTATGAGTTGGATACTAGTGGCTTGCTTCAACCTCCTCGGGAAATGGCTCCTTTGCCACGCTGCAGTTACTTTCAAGCATATCAGAAGAGCTACTTACGTTGTCATGGATCTGCTGCCCAAAAAAGGAGTTACTCACGATGCTTCTCTCACCACTGGTCAACTCCATACACTTTATGATGAAGCTCTTAGTAATGATTGCACTCTTCTGGTGCTCAAATATCTCCGACTCCTCGATGCACGTGTTAGAAAATGAGACGAAGTGCCACCTAGGCGCCATGTGGAAGGGAATCTGTCCTCCCTACATGGTAGCCCAACCCATGATAAATTTTGGAGCATGGCTCATTTATTTGCCACCCCCGCCAGCTTCCTTTCGACATCCTTCGGATGCTGCTTATTAATTTTTCTTGTCCTGCCTTGGCCTGCTCCCATGGCCCTTAAATCCAACACCCCCTCTCAACCCTCCGCCATTCGTCTTTCCCTTTGGCTCTGTGCAATTGCCTCCAGCGTCGCTGTCATGCCTCAGCACCTCTGCTCTGTTTTTTATCCCTGTTGTTGCTTCTCCGTGAAGTCTGGCACCTTGGCTACTCTAGAGGTCGCCCTCTCTCCTATGTGATGCTCTCATTTTCCTGTTTCTTCCATGCTGAGATGACACGGGATGCGATGTCGTAGAGCTGGTGGGCGAGGGCTCCCCTCCAAGCCTCCTTCCTAAAACACCGTGGGCAGGGAGGTGAATATTTTTTTGGGTTGGGAGGAGCCAGACCTGTTCGACCTTATCAACCTCACCGCCCATCTATCCCTCCATCTCCCTAGCCCTCCGCCTGAATCCTCCGACCTCCAACCCAAAAAGTGACCCTGCAAATCCATCGTTCAGTCTGCTCTAGTCTTGTCTCCTTGCAAAATGAAGGCCCTACCTATGCAGAGCGCTTCCAGCAGTGGTCATGGTTCAAGCAGTAGTACAGGTTCAATCTCAGACGAGGAAGGAAAGGATGTCGAGTTCAATACTCATGCAACCTCCTCCATTTCGCCAGATGCCCAAGTGTTGTTTCTCCCTCCGTCAACGGCCCACGAGTCCAAGAAGGAGGAGGATGAGTCTCTCTATGTTTGCAGGATTGTGGAAGAGCCTCCCAACCCTCCAAAAAAGAATGAAAACTCACCATCAGCCTAATTTTTGGGTGCTCGTCTCTTTTTCCAGTTATCTTCTAGCATTTTCTAGATTTCTCGTGTTTTGGAACTATTTTTTGCTATGGTTATGTGTCAGAATTATAACTTGTTAAGTTGGTTTCTCAATTTCGGCAGCTCATAATCATCTCTGCTCTTGGGCTGGTTTCCCCATCTGGAGCAGCCCCTATTTTGCTGTTTTGCTTTTGATACTTCCCTCCGGAATTGGTCTGCCAACTCTGGAGGACAAGAATTGTGATATTTTGATGTGTATGATATAATAGAAGTGGCCTAATTTAGAAAAAAAAAATCAATATTGTTTTATAAAATTCCATCTATTGTTAAATTTAAAAAACTTAAGTCGGAATTTTTTGTAACCAACCTAGATCCATCTTAACTCTAGATCTACTAAGCATCTAGAGGGATCAAATCTCTTGAGATGCAAACATATTTTAGATTAAAAAGAGATTTGATCCCTCTAGGCGCTTGGCAGATCTGGAGTTAAAATGGATCTACGCTGGTATAATATATATGTAGATGACATTGAAATAATTTATTTATAATTCATGTTCTCCACTTTAAAATGTTAAAATATCCACCCTCACATTTTTTTCTTGTATGTATATATTTAATTATTTTTATTATTTAATATTTTCTAAAATATTACATATCAAATCCATATTAAACTTTGAAAAAATTACAAATATCCCTCATACATTGAATTAGAAAGAAATTATTAATGGAATACAAATTATTTCAATCTTTCTCACTAAAGTGAATATGTAAAGTATCTATAAAATTATGTTATTTAATATGGACATTGAAATATTTTACTTATGGTTGACGATAAAATATTTTTTGTTATAACTACATTTTTGTTTTAAATATCACATGTAAATGGAATGTAGAATGAATTACACATAATGTAATATCAATAATATTATTTCTTGTCATGTGGAAAAATGACATTTCTTCCCTGTAGTAAAAAATAAATTATATTTTTTTACTCATTAAATTTCTTCCTCATAATAAAAGCTTTTTCTTTTTTACTTTCCGTTACTTTATATCTCTATATAAAGTTATATAAGATTAAGATGTAAATTAAAGTATTGTAATTATGGCCGACATTAATTTCTTTTGTTATTACTATTTTTATTTTGTTAATTTAAATTATTATTTTACTATTTTTAAATGTAACCACTACAAGGAAAAGACCCTCTAGTGGATGTTTTTGAGGAACCCCTTCAAAAAATAACCCAAATATTTGTTTGTAGTGGAGGTCTCTAGAGGAGGTTGGGAGGTGGAGGTTTTTGTGGATGTTTTTTGCAGTGTGTTTCTCATCATAAACCGCATCCGCCGTTTTACTCAAAATGCACCAGTGCGTACTAAAAATTGGGACACCGAGACATCATGCTCTCCGTACAAACCTGCCCAGTGTGTCTAAGTACTATAGAGCATCGGTGCTCTACATATAAATAGGCCTGTTGTGTCTCCGTAATCCAGCACACCATCACGACGTGCGATGCGCCATCGATAAAATTGCCCAGTGCATCTCAAAAACCCGCTCACCGAAATAGGGTTAAATAAAAAAAAATTACCAGTCATAAAAACGTCATTTTTAATTTTTCAGTGGTCCATACCTCTCAAGCACCGATGTGAGTTTATCTTGTGTGATTCACCATGCCATCGGTGCTCCCATTGCACACATTGATGTTGTCCATTGCCCACCTTGTGGAGTTGAAATTTTCAAAAATGGTGAGCAAATTTGGTTTCTTCAATTCCTCAGAAAATATGCCTCCTCGACGCGCAAATGTATAGATATTCTACTTGTTTATCAATAACTAAACGTTTTAGAAAATTAGATTTTGAAAATAACTAAAAATTAAGCGTTTAAAAAAAAAAAAAAATTATACGCGGTGGATTCGAGCCGTTCAACTTGCACCGTTCATGGTGCTTCCTGTAAATTTACCGGCCGCATCGCAAAGTGTGTTAATGAAAACCACACTAGGTTTGAGTGCGGTGCCGAAAAAACATGCATCGTAACTAATTTAAAAAATAACATGGCAGTGTGGTCGTTTAAACGACCGCATTGTTGACTATGTAATAGTGTCGAGAGGGTGGTGCGTTGACCAAACTAACCGCCCTAGGGTAGATAGTTAGGTTAGTGCACCACCTTCCTGACAGCATTACATAGTCAACAGTGCGGTCATTTACATGACCGCACTGTTGACCATGTACTGATGTTGGGCAGTGCGTTGACCAAACTATCCGCCCTGGGGCGAATAGTTAGTTCAGTGCACTGCCCACCCAACAACAATACATGGTCAATGGTGCGGTCATTTACAGGACTGCACCATTGACCATGTGCTGAAAAACAATCCCATATTTGGCGGTGCATGAACATTTTCCATGTGCACTGAGCGTGGTATGCGATAAAAAAGCACGCATCGGTACCGGTGCATGAATTTTTTTTGGGGCCCACTGACTGTTTTCTTTTCAATACACACACACACACACACACACACACTTCTAATTTAATAAAAAAAATGTATTTTATATGTGAATCATTCAGCGATGTCAACATAGAGAACAAAGGGAACAACAAGAACATATGGAGGACCAATATAACATGATTCAACTATTGGAGGCACAAGAGAGGGAGAGATTTTTGTACCCTCACCCTATTATGGTAGCCACTCAGTTGCTCCTAAGGGAGGTATGCCTCCTCAAGTTCTATGAGGGGGCTACATCCCTGAAGGGCCATAATGGTTTATTGGGACAACTGATCTTCAGGTGGGATGCCCACCAACAGGCTTTTGGAGTCGATCCTGGCCAGTGGTTCACGCCCACTAAGGAGGACATATAATTTATTACTAGCTTATCTAGGAGAGGGCGGGATTTTCCCCAGTTCCCAGATGTCCCTGTCAGCTATCCAGCAGGGATTCAATTGGCATACTCCCAGAGATACATTATGGACGATATAGTTTCTCCTGCAGATTTTCAGGTGTCTGGTGGTTAGTTATGTATTGCTTCATTTAGTGTAGAGGAGGTGAGGTGCCTCTCACTACTGTTGACGACCATTGCACACTATACCAGTGACTAGCAATGCATTAGTTGCCCGCTTTTATTTTATGTTGATTCTTTATTCCAGGTACCACGACTTGTGAGATGGTCTGGGAATTTTTTGCAATAGTTTTGTACAACATTAGATAGATGTCGTTTTCAGGCACGTGGGAGGTTTACCTTCCCTTTTGATTCATAATTATTTTGTTTATTTTTTGAGAGGTTTCTAGAGACAAGGCCTACTTTTGTTCGGTAGCCTCGTAGGCCGATGTTGCATGTACGGATGCAGATTTGGGGCCAGATGATGCCCAAGAGGGGCCAATGTGAATTCCCCCCCAGAATATCTCCTAATGCACTAGAGTTTCTAGTCAGTGCTGATGATCACTCGTTCATTCTGGTGCCATTTCCGTACGTCGGTTTGGATTGGCAAGGGTGTACCAACATCCTCTTCACACAGGATGAGCCGCCAGATGCAAGAGGTAATATTAGTGTTTTATTTAAATTAATACAATTTCATTTTATTGTCTTAATTAATTAATTAGAATTATCAAATTTATTCTAACACGTTCTTTAACTTTTTATATTAAATTGTTTAATGAAAATGTCTAATTATTGTTGTGTATTATATATTTTTAGATATTGGGACATTCACTAGGGACATGATTCCACCCCCACCAAATGATCCAGGTGTAGATGTTGACGAGGAGATGGCAGAGGTAGAGGATCAGGGAAACAGACCTGATCTTGATCTGGTGCAGATACCCGCGGGGCTGAGGCGTAAGCCAGACACCCGATTCAGGATGGAGTTCGTGTTGAAATTTGCAACAAGAAACAATGAAATTGGAATCCATAAACAACATCCAGAAATGGCTACCAGGGAGGATTTTGATTTAATTATTTCTTAATTAAATTAGAAGAAATGTGTGTCAAATTTATTTATCCCTTAAATAAATTGGACAATAAATTGTAATCTTATATCATAATCACTTGTAATAGTTAGCTGAGTGTGATAGACTCAGTTAGCTAATGAAATTCGAGTTGAGGGTGGTTGATGAGGCATGTAGAGTGATTTTATTTGTTTTAGAGTCCAATTTGCAATTAGTGTATTAGTTTAAAGCGTGAGAAATTAGTTAACTCAATTAAGTGAGTTAAAAATAGTTTAACTAGTTGTAACTAATTGTGGCATTAGTGAGAGATCAGGTGAATTAAATCAGATTTAATTCACATGCAGTGATATATCAAGTGATTGATGATTTACTATTAATAGTTGCATGCATGTCATTTCTAATGAAGACCCAGTTGAGATAGAGGTTAAAGGGACGTTATCTATCAGTTGTATTTATAGAAAAATTCCCGGGTGAAATTATATACACCATAGGATTCCCATGATGTATTGTGTATTCAAGGAAGACTAATTATCCTATTTAATAGGGATTAATTTCCTAGGGATTGCATGAGCAAGGCAAGCTGAGCAGAGGCTGATAATTGGCTAAGTACGAGCCCAATTTTGTCCAAATCAGTGCGAGACAATTGGTAGAGTGTGTGAGGTTGTGGTGACCACAAATACATTGTATTGTTTCATGATTCCTTGTTTCATTATACAATAGAGATAGAGGGGTTTTGAGCAGAAAATTTCCCCAGGAAAAAGTATTTGTGTTGTGGATTGATTTGCTTCTTTCTTACTTGGTGTGATTGTGCGATAGTGTTTATTTTCCGCAATTAATTTGTAGAAGGATTCAATATCTTTCTTTAGCATATCTCATGATCGGATTGAATCCATTGGTATACATATTGTTTGTATAATTTCTACATGGTACTAGAGCGCCAGGAATCACAATAGTGGAGAATAAATTGAGTTTGTGTTGAACAATATTCAAACTTGTAGATGCTTTCTTTGGAGCGACAAGTGGATCAAGATGGCTTTCAATGGATTAAGATTGGAATATGCACTCGAGGGAAATTATAATTATATCACATGGAAATACAGAATGAAGGTAGTTCTGGAGGACAACGACTTGAAATAATTCATTGATAACGATATCCCAAGCCTGCAGCAGCAGACGCCACTCTTCTTGATGCTTGGCAAAAGAAGGTAGAAAGGGTGAGGAGGATATTATTAGAGGGAGTTCGAGATCACATTGTCTCGAGTCTCCATGGCAAGACGAATCCATATGAAATGTGGAAGGCCTTGACAGATCTGTTTTAGAACAACAACGACCAAAGGAAGTTGGCATTGAAGGACAAGCTCAGGAAAATCAAGAAGGAGGAGGGCGAGACGATACCAACATACTTGGTGATGTTCAGTCAATGTCGAGATGAGCTTGGAAGTGTTGGTGTGACCGTATTAGATGATGAATTGGTGAGTCTAGCACTTCTAGGCCTTCCCAAGAGTTGACATAGTTACCAGGACTCGATGAATGGGAGGGAGAAGTTACCATATTGGGAGCGACTTTGGTCAGATTTGGTACAAGAATAATTCAGGCATAATACCAGGGATGGATCCTCATCCAAGACTAATGACGAGGAATGTTGTGCCTTGGTCAGTAAGGCAAAGAAGGCCAAGGGAAATAAATCCCAAGGCGAAGCGGGCAAGAAATACTTGTCCAAGATCAGATGTTTTTACTGTCACGAGCATGGCTACTATGCTATAATTTTTCCAAAGAAGAATGCAAGCAAGAAGGAGCCTGCAGTTGCAGCAGGTGAAGCATTGGCTTCATAGTTCGAGCTTGATTTTACTCTCATTGTATGCATGGCCAACAGTGTAATGGGATGCATGTGGTATTTAGACAGTGGTGCCTCGTTTCATATGACGTGGGATAGAGATCTCTTCAGTGATTTGGAGGGGAAGGACCTCCAGCAGAACATAGAGTTTGGAGATGACAAGAGGTATAACACGAGAGACATAGGTACAATTACCTTTCAGAGGGATTTTGGCTCCCCTCTCATACTAGGAGATGTTTTGTATGTTCCAAGCCTAAGGAATAATCTTATCTCCATAGCGGTATTGGAAGACCGTGGTTATGAGGTGATGTTTAGAAAAGGAAATTTGTTCCTTCAACACATAGCCACGGGATAGGTGAAGCAGATCAGTTCAAGAGTCAAGAACCTGTATGCTCTCAAGGTTGAGGATCCATGCAAGGATTTGAGGATAAAAGCAGTGGTTAATGACTTTGTGGTTGAGAGGGAGCAATTATGTCTCAACCTGTAGCCTCAGAAGCAGTCGTAGAAGGTTGCGGAGCAGCCACAATTGGAGAAGCAGAGAGGATACTGAGTGGAAGAGTCCACTCAAACAGAGACCTCTAGGAGGGGGAAATTTCAAGCCAGATGGGAAGAGGGAGTACATGTAGCTATACCTCCAGGTGTGAGGTGGGGTGATGTGCAGAATTAATCCAAAGAAGAAATTTGGGCAGGATTCATTGCGATGGTGTGTCTCATGGATCAAACCTGGCTATGGGGAGCCCACAATACAATAGTAGCAGGAAATTTTTGTTAGATTGATGCATTTATATGTCAGGAAGACAAAAATTAGAGTGACGGGTGTCGGATATTGGAGCGCAGATCAGAGTTGGAAGCAGTGCATAGTGCATGGATGTAGATGTCAGCATCGTAGAGAGTCTAGTAAACATGTGCAGTAGGAACCAGCAGTCAGAAGACTCTGATGACATATGCATTATACTAATTGAGTTGTTTGGAGTCAATTCAGTTTCAAAAGTGTTGCATGTAGAGCATTCCAAAGGTACCAGATCAGGATAGATTGATTCCTTTCTTGTTGAGAGGGAGTGTTGAAATTTGCAACAAGAAACTGTGAAATTGGCATCTAGAAAATGGAATCCAGAAATGGCTAACATGGAGGCTTTTGATTTAATTATTTCTTAATTAAATTAGAATAAATGTGTGTCAAATTTATTTATCCCTTAAATAAATTGGATAATAAATTTTAATCTTATCTCATAATCACTTGTAATAGTTAACTGAGTGTGATAGACTCAATTAGCTCATGAAATTCGAGTTGAAGGTGGTTGGTGAGGCATGTAGAGTGATTATATTCGTTTTAGAGTCCAAGTTGCAATTAGTGTATTATTTTAATGCATGATAAATCGGTTAACTCAATTAAGTGAGTTAAAATCAGTTTAACTAGTTGTAACTGATTGTTGCACTAGTGAGAGGTCAAGTGAATTAAATCAAATTTAATTCACATGCAGTGATCTGTCTAGTGACTGATGATTTACTATTAATAGCTGCATGCATGTCAGTTCTGATGTAGACCCAGTTGAGACAAAGGTTAAAGGGAAGTTATCTTTCAGTTGTATTTATAGAAAATTTCCCAAGCGCAATTATATTCACCACAGGATGCCCATGATGTATTGCGTAATCAAGGAAGGCTAATTATCCTATTTAATAGGGATTAATTTCCTAGGATTGCGTGAGAAAGGCAGGCTGAGTAGAGGCTGAGAATTGGCTATGTACTAGCCCAATTTTGTCCAGATTAGTGTGAGACAATTGGTAGAGTGTATGAGGTTGTGGTGATCACAAATACATTATATTTTTCCATGATTCCTTGGTTCATTATACAATAGATATAGAGGGGTTTTGAGTAGCAAGCTTTCCCTAGGAAAAAATATGTGTGTTTTGGATTAATTTGCTTCTTTCTTTTACTTGGTGTGATTGTGCGATCATGTTTATTTTCTGCAATTAATTTGTATAAGGATTCGGTATCTTGCTTTAACATATCGCATGATCAGATTGAATCCATTGGTATACATATTGTTTGTATAATTTCTACATTTGTGCGACCAACTCTGTCGACGCCTAGTTGATGAGGGAGTCCACCTAACTACGATCAGAGAGATCTAGGCTGATCGTAGGCTCACACAACTCTAGAGAGGCATGCCCCATGATATGATGACCCTCATGCGTTATATCGTTGGAGCTTCCAGTGCACTGGTTCAGGCAAGGATGGGTAGGCGTCGTAGATATGCATGGCAGAGAAATGCCTCATTTGATGATCATGATCATGAGGGGAGTGCTCATCATTCTAATACTCCAACTCCTCCTCCTTCACCTCGTGCCGGAGATCATGAGAAGCCAACATCCAATCTTGATCAGCAGGCATCATCTGAGCAATTTTCACCATCGCAATAGACACCTAGTCCTGAGCAGGCAGGTCCATCTGAGGAGGTAGGTCCATCTGAGCAGGTCGCGCCATCCCCTGAGCAGGCTGCACCATCAAAGAATCATCAGTAATAGTTCCTAAGAAAACTGCACCATCGACTGATCAATAGGAAACTCCGGAGTAGGCATGTTATCTATAAAAGCATGAGGCTGCAAAATTTATTGAGCATGCCTCAACTAGTACTAGTATTGATGTACCACCAGATATTTGACATTTATATGCAATTATATTATAGTTGTATATTTTTGACATTATATATATATATATATATGGGTAAAACCATGAAGGTGGGTTACACTTTTGTGAGAATTGAGAGCGGAAAATTCATTTTCCCAATAGTTCTGCCGAACTTTTGAAATTAGTTCTATCGAACTAATTCTTCCATTTACATTGACGACGTGGGCAAACATATTTTTGGCCGGAGATGGGAAAACTGGAAACCAAAGTTCGGTCGAACTAATAGTTCGGCTAGACTAATAGTTCGGCCAAATTTTTAAAATAATTCGGCCGAACTTTTGTTTATAAATATACCGACCCACAAACATGAAGAGGTTTCGGTCTTATTACCATTGTTTGTCGTTTACTGTTGCAGGGTCTTGGTATTGCGTAGGAGGTGAGAATTTTTTTTTTTTTTTTTTTCGCAGTCTGAATTGTAAATGATTAGGCATGGGCGATTAAGCAGAAATTTGTTTCTTTCACAGTGAGAAATTTTCTTTTTTTGCAGTGAGAAATTTATAAATGATTAGGCATGGGCGATATTCGCAATCCGAATTGTATTGCCATTGTAGCTCCTTTGCTGGTTCATTGTCATGTAAATTGAGTAGTAGTTTTTATTAGCAGCGGTAGCTTTGTGTTCTATGTGTCTTTCAACTCATATGAGAGCGTTGTGCTCTCCTTCTATCAAATCTATCTCTTCGTAAAATATTCATTAATAAATGGTTTAAACAGAGGATTGGGGTAATCGGAAGATGGTTTCACAACCATTTTGGAGGAGGCTCTGGTCTGATATCCGTCATGATCATATTGTAGTTGTGAACACCACATCGATTTCCATAATGACCGAGTGCCCCGTGACTTTAGACCTAGGTGCCAAAGGCACATAATTCAATCTCGATTTGTCTCTTCTTTTTTTTATTTGGTTTTTTCATTAAATTTATCCTGTTCATATGGTGGTATCAACATTGCATTAAGCTGGGTTTTTTGTATTGGTGTTAGGTGCATTGCTATTTATTATTGTTTATTTTTTTTGAGAATTTATTTTATTGTTGTTCTTCTATTCTGTTGTTTTATTTTATTTCTCTGTTTTTTTGTTTGTAGGTAATTTGTAATCAGTGTCCTCCGCGACGTCTTCGACGATCTCCTGCTTGTCTTCTCATTGCGGCCTCGACGCCTGCGGTGATCTCCTGCCTCATCTTCTCATTGCAGCCTCGTCTTTGAATTTCCAGGTAGACAAAAATCCTCCTCTGTTTTTAGCAAGGAAAATAAGATAGTTGTTTACTATTATGTGAATCTCTATCATATTTACTGTGAATAGGTAAAGATGAGATAAGATAATTTTATTAATTCCCAGCAAATGATCACAAAAATTTGGTCAATCTAACAAAAAGAGTACCAAGTGTGAGTGAGACATCAACTCCCATATCAACACTAGGAAAGCCAAGACTATACTCTATGTTGCACCAAGTAAAGACTAGCCCATGTTCGCTTTACATAGTATACCATTCTCATACACAGATTAAAATTATTTACAATGGCCCCAGAATAATAACTGATTTTTTTTTCTTGCTCTTTATACAAAGCCTTTTGTTTAGTCTGGTTTGGAAATAGGCAAATCATGTTAGTTGGCTGGAAATAGGATACTCATAAAGCCTTTTGTTCAATTTGGTTTGGAAATAGGCAAATCATATTAGCTGGCTGTAAATAGAGATACTCTGGTTTGGACCAAGTAAAGATTAGCCATCAAAACAACGACATTATTTTGATATTATTACAACCACATACATGGAAATTATTTCGATATTATTAAAAATACAAATGACATACAATATTCAATTACAAATGACATTATTTCAACATTATTTTCAATACAAACACTATTCCAAATGACATACAATATTCAATACAATAACATTATTTTGATATTATTAACAATAAAAATGACATTATTTCAACATTATTTTCAATACAAACACTATTACAAATATTTCGACATTATTATCAGTCCAAACATTATTCAGATTTTACAAGCAACCTAACTGCATCATGATTTGGAAATGTTAGCCTATGTTTCCATTGGAAACTTTGCCAACCATTTGAAACATCGGTTTACAAGGAATACCACCTTAATGGCTAGGAGAGTATAAGATATTCCTAATCTAGTATTAGATAGTGGAATACAAGTATCAGAAGAGTATAAGATAGTCTAAGTGCATTATATAATCACCAAATTCTTTCTCTTCATCTGATCCAACAACAAAGGCTTAGAAAAAAGAAGCATAGAAACTAGCCAGAGCAAACACTATTCATTTCCAACATTCTGTTCATTTTCTAAATGCATTTTATTTTCCCAATGGTTTTGAAAGTAGGCCACACCATTTCACAGTGCAAGTTTTTCAAAGTGGTTCATGTCTTGAAGATATCCATTTTTCTATTCAAATGATTCTTTTGTCTATGATGGTCGTCTAGTTTTGAATGGATATAACCTTTGTAGAATTTTAACTTACATTGTTAAATGATGATTTCAAGATTCCATAAATAATGTTTCAATCTTTCTTTCATATTGGTTTTCAGTGCCTCTCAATCAAGCTAGGATTTTATAGAAATAATTTTTTTTATCAAATCATATAGGAACATAGGAATACCTGCAACATTATCCTGTAGATATCTAGCTTCAACAGAATCAAGAATATGTTATCTTATTTATGGAACATTCAGTACTTGATGATAAGTCCTCTTAATCTTATCTATGGTTACAAATTTACTATAAATACCATGCTTAATCTTTGGAATTGTGATGATTATCAGCTCTAAATATTCATCAATTTCTAACAACATCTATTTTAGTCATTCTAGCTATATACGATCATTATGGAATTTTCCCTTTGTTTGGAGATTAATGTGCTAAAAGAAAACAAGAAGCGAAATTAATAGGTATTCTCTTAGGTAGTCTCTAGATGTATCTTCTTTTCAAGTTTTCTCCAAGCAACATACAATAGCTTTGTCATCTTCCGTAGAATAAGCCACATAGTACATTCACTGTTAGTTCTGTCCCTCCAACATCTGACATGGTTGTAAATTTCCCATCATGTCCAAGGATATTAAGAAATATAAAAAATTAAAACCTTTTTATCAAATCATATAGGAACTTAGGAATACCTGCAACATTATCCTGTAGATCTCCAGGTTCAACAGAATCAAGAATATGCTATATTATTTATGGAACATTCACTACTTGATGATAATTCCTCTTAATCTTGTTTATGCTTAAAAATTTACTATAATTACCATGCTTAATCTTTGGAATTGTGATGATTATTAGCTCTAAATATTCATCAATTTCTGACATCATTTATTTTAGTCATTCTAGTTATCTACGATCATTATGGCATTTTACCTGTGTTTGGATATTAATGTGCTAAAAGAAAACCAGAAGCGAAATTAATAGGTATGATGTCAGGAAGTCTCTAGATGTATTTTCTCTTCAAGTTTTCTCCGAGAAACATACTGTATCTTTGTCATCCTCCGTAGAATAAGCCACATGGTACATTCACTATTAGTTTTGTCCCTCCAACATCTGACATGGCTGTAAATTACCATCATGTCCAAGGATATTAATAAATTTAAAAGATAAAAACCTTTTTATCAAATCATATAGGAACTTAGGAATACCTGCAACATTATCATGTAGATCTCCAGCTTCAACATAATCAAGAATATGCTATCTTATTTATGGAACATTCAATACTTGATGATAAGTCCTCTTAATCCTGTGTCCAAATGGCATGCTTCTCAATATCCTCTTTTATTTCATTAGAAGCCCCATGGAAGTGGTCCAAGCTATATGATTATCAATTTTCTTTGATAATCATCAGATTCCTTGGTACTTACAAGATTTTGGGTTTTTTTAATACTCTTTTAAGTCACTTCATCATTGGAAACAAGTTCAATTCTTTTTGCAAGGATCAAGAAATACATGTCAGTACTCTTAACAATTTAAGGGATTTTTTTTTTTGCATGTAGGCATTAATTTTTTATTTTCTAGATGGCTAAGTACCATAATTTAGGGGATTTTCTCAACTTCTTGTTCTCAATGTTTCTATTTATTTAACTAGTTTTTTGTTACAAGTACCTGGCTCAAATACTAATAGCAGTTTCTTATGCTTACAAATTTACTATTAATACCACAAATGAATGTGGAGATACATCAAACTTTATGTATTGAATCCCTATGTTATATGAAACACAAATAAAATGCAATGAGAAACAAAGACCAACATTAATATATAAACAATAGCTGGTATGCTCAAATGCCAATACTAGGAAACAAAAGTATCATTAGGAATTTCTCAATCTTCTACAAATTTTATAATGCATTTAAAGCTGATTTTTTGGACTAGTAGAGCTTATTATACATACGAGCAGATCAATTAACTCTCGATGGATTAAGAAGATCATAAATTCCAATAATTCATCATGCATGTCGTGCATTTGTTCTAAATTGTCCTTTACAATATTGGTCCAAGCTATAGATCTAGCTCTAGTACCTTTTCTATATAATTTTATTTTTAAAAATGTATTAGCGCAGCAAAATTACCTACCCAAACAATGCTATTTGATTGTTGTTCGTTGTATGCAATATCCACAAATGTTTTCATAGATTATACCTTCAAAATATACCGCAAATTCTGAAATAGTCCACCCTCCAATTGTTTCCAAGGAAATGTTTCTTAGCATTGTCTTTCGTGTTAATAATAAAGGAAATAAATTGTGACTTTATATCTTATGTTGTACCTTGAGTACCTTCTTTCTTAATTGTAGCTTTATCACTGGTCTCTACTTCCTGTTGTAATATTTAAAGTTTCTTTGCATTATTTAAATCAACCCAATGTATTTTATTAATGTACCTAAATTTACTCCTTCCATGATGCTTATAATCTTTTAAAATGCTAAAAGTGGAGTGTTTTATGATGTAATGGATATTAATAATCTAGATTATCATACAGTGATATGATGATAGTGTAGGTTGAGTTTCAAGTTGTAAAATTCTTGTACATATCAAGGATGAATAATAGTACAAGCCAAAAATGACATTATTATAAATTATTAAACAATCTGTTAGGTGTTAAATAATACTTCTTATTAAGGATATAACTAATGCAAGTTGAAAATTCCTTTTTAATGTTCTTAGCCTATTTGTAGATGTCAAAGTAAAGGTTTCTAGATGTGATTTCTCCCATAAACTTCGAGGAAAACTAAACTTAAAGGCAAACCACGTACATGCCATTTCTCCCACAAACTCATCAAGGTGTGACTTTTGACATAACTTCATCAACCACTATCACTAGTTGTTTTATTAAGTGCATAAAATAATTTTGCAAACCATGTACATGTCATTTCTCTCACAAACTCAGCAAGGTGTGACTTTTGACATAACTTAATCAACCACTACCACTAGTTGTTTAAGTAAGTGCAAACCACTACCACTTTAAGGCAAACCGTGTACATGTGTCATTTCTCCCATAAAATTTTAGGCAAAATTTAAGGCATGTGTCATTTCTATGTCATTTCTCTGTCATTTCTCCCATAAACTATAGGACAATGTCATTTCTCCCATATAATATAAGGCAAAATTTAAGGCAAACCATGCACATGTCATTTCTCTCTTAAAACTCTAGGCAAGGCAAACTTTAAGACATGTCATTTCCAGATGTGATTTCTCCCATAAAATTTAAGGAAAAATTTAAGGCAAACCATGCACATGCCATTTCTCCCACAAGCTAAAGGCTTTCTCCCATTAATTCAAGGCAAAATTTAAGGCCTAAAAACTGAACCTAAAGTGGCCAAACTTCCATAGGATTTTAGTCTGTTTGTTGAGTGTTAAGTTCTACAAGTTCTAAAGGTAGAGTCTATAAAGGGTCAGGTAGCCTTTGGATCTCATCTTTTCTCAAAGGTGACATATCTAGTAAATGCCCCTATAGTCAATCTTTGGAACTGATCTAAATAGAAGTTATTCATTGTAACATCAATTTCTATACATGTCATTTCTCCCATAAAATTTAAGGTATTTTCTAGTGTTTTTGGAACCATGTACATGCCATTTCTATGTCATTTCTTCCATAAACTTTAAGGCAAAGTTTAAGACAAACTATGTACATACATGTCATTTCTCCCATTTCTCCCATAAATTTTAGTAAGTGCATAAAATAATTTTTCAAACCATGTACATGTCATTTCCCCCACACAATTTAAGGAAAACTTTAAGGCAAACCATGTACATGTGTCATTTCTCTCGTACATGTGTCATATCTCCCATAAAATTTTAGGCAAAATTTAAGGCACGCCATAATTTAGAACAGATCTAAATAGAAGTTCTTCATTGTGATATCCATTTTTGTACATGACATTTCTCCCATAAACTTTAAGGCGACATTTGCTAGTGTTTTTGGAACCATGTACATGTTATTTCTATGTCATTTCTCCCACAAAATTTAGGGCAAAATTTAAGTCAAACCATGTACATACATGTCATTTCTCCCATTTCTCCCATAAATTTTAGTAAGTGCATAAAATAATTTTGCAAACCATGTACATGATATTTCTCCCACACACTTTAAGGCAAACTTTAAGCAAAACATGTCATTTCTATATGTCAGTTCTCCCATAAACTATAAGGCAATGTCATTTCTTCCATAAAATATAAGGAAAACTTTAAGGCAAACCATGTACATGTCATTTCTCTCTTAAACTCTAGGCAAGACAAAATTTAAGGCTTGTGTCATTTCTATGTCATTTCTCTGGCATTTCTATCTCATTTCTCCCATAAACTATAAGGAAAAAATTAAGACAAACCATGTACATGTCATTTCTCTCTTAAACTCTAGGCAAGGAAAATTTAAGGGTTGTGTCATTTCCATGTCATTTCTCTGGCATTTCTATGTCATTTCTCCCATAAACTATAAGGAAAACTTTAAGGCAAACCATGTACATGTCATTTCTCTCTTAAACTCTAGGCAAGGAAAACTTTAAGGCTTGTGTCATTTCTATGTCATTTTTTTGACATTTCTATGTCATTTCTCCCATAAACTATAAGGCAATGTCATTTCTCCCTTAAACTATAAGGAAAACTTTAAGGCAAACTATGTACATGTCATTTCTCTCTTAAAATTTAGGCAAGACAAACTTTAAGGCATGTCATTTCTAGATGTGATTTCTCCCATAAACTTTAAGGCAGACTTTAAGTCAAACCATGCACATGTCATTTCTCCCACTAACTATTTCTCTATCATGTTTCTATGTCATTTCTCCCATAAAATATAAGGAAATTCCATTTCTCCCTTAAACTATAAGGCAAACTTTAAGGCAAACCATGTACATGTCATTTCTCTCTTAAACTTTAGGCAAGACAAACGTTAAGGCATGTCTTTTCTAGATGTGATTTCTCCCATAAAATTTAAGGCAAAATTTAAGGCAAATCATGCACATGTCATTTCTCACTTAAACTATAAGGAAAATTTTAAGGCAAAATATGTACATGTCATTTCTCTCTTAAACTTTAGACAAGGAAAAATTTAAGGCATGTCATTTCTAGATGCAATTTCTCCCACGCTTTAAGGCAATATTTAAGGCATGTCATTTCTAGATGTGACTTCTTCCATAAACTTTAAGAAAAAATTTAAGGCAAACCATGCATATATGTCATTTCTCCCATTAATTCAAGGCAAACTTTAAGGCCTAAAAATTGAACCTAAAGTGGCTGAACTTCCATAGGATCCCCCAAACTCAAGGCTTTCTCCCATTAATTCAAGGAAAAATTTAAGGCCTAAAAACTAAACCTAAAGTGGCTAAACTTCCATAGGATTTTAGTTTTTTTGTTGAGTGTTAACTTCTACAAGTTCTAAAGGTAGGGTCTGTAAAGGGCCAGATAGCCTCTGGATCTCATCCTTAAAGGTGACATATCTAGTAAATGCCCCTATAGTCAATATTTGGAACAGATCTAAATAGAAGTTCTTCATTTTAATATCCATTTTTGTACATTCCATTTCTCGCATAAACCTTACGGCATTTGCTAGTGTTTTTGGAACCATGTACCTGTCATTTCTATGTCATTTCTCCCATAAAATTTAAGGATAACCATGTAAATACATGTCATTTCTCCCATTTCTCCCATAAAATCAAGGCAAACTTTAAGGATAACCATTGACATTTCATTTCTATGTCATTTCTAACATAAATTTTAAAGCAAACTTTAAGGATAACCATGTACATGTCATTTCTATGTCATCTATCCCATAAATTTTAAAGAAAACTTTAAGGATAACCATGTACATGTCATTTCTATGTCATTTCTCCCATAAATTTTAAAGCAAACTTTAAGGATAACCATGTACATACATGTCATTTCTCCCATAAACTCAAGGCAAACTTTAAAGATAACCATGTACATGTCATTTCTACGATAAAATTTAAGGCATAATTTGCTAGTGTTTTTGGAACCATGTACATGTCATTTCTCCCTTAAACTCTAGGCAAGGCAATATTTAAGGCATGTAATTTCTTGATGTGATTTATCCCATAAACATTAAGGAAAACCATGCACATTTCATTTCTCCCATGCATTTGCAATAAATTTTAATTTAATATATTTTATTGAATTTGTTTTTTTTTAGAGATACAAAAAACCCACTAAATATGGTTGAAAAATGGACATTATGCATAGGTGTTTCTTTCTATCCCAATCCAGGGAAAGAAATGATCACATATGTGCTTTGCAATATTGTGACTATCAAGGTCCTCCAAAGGAAAATGAATATACCGTGAAGAACAACAAACAACGATGCATATTATATTGCATTGATAGAAGGCTTGGGAACAACTAGGGAGTATGGATCAAATGGAATTTTAGTTTTCACCAATTCTGAACTTGTGTGCAACCAGATGAAAGGCGTGTACCAAGTTAAGAAGGAGAGGCTAAATATAAGACATTGTAGAAATGTTAATAAGATGTCTGTAGGTCTATTGTGTGAGGCTATTCCAATTCAAGATTCATCTATCAAAGGTGAATTAATAGATGAATTAGTATTATATGAGACAATGCCAATTTAAGATTCATCTCTCAAAGATGAATTAGTGTTGAGACGCTCTTCTTCAAAAATTCAAGATTCATCTCTCAAAGATGAATTAGTGTTGAGACGCTCTCCTTCAAAATTTATTGATGGAAATTGTAACATATCTTTGATATGCGTGTGTTTTTTACTTATAAATGCGTTTTTTTAATGACCATGTGTTTTTTTCAATTATATACCAAGTGTGCTCCCACCATGTAAAGCGCAACTTGGTGAACTTCGCATTTTTATAAAATTAAAATGTGAGGACTTCAACAAATTTATGTTTAAATGGAGTTCCACGTGTCTTTTTTAATGACCATGTTTTTTTTTCAATTATATACCACTGTGCTCCCACCATGTAAAGCAAAATTTGGTGAGCTTAACATTTTTATAAAGTTTTTGCTTAAATTGAGTTTCACACATCAATTCGTGCTTTTAAAGTTATGTTTTACATAATTTGTGTAAACTAAATTTCATTAATTTTTTGAAATTTCTTTTGAATTTATTTTAAATAGTAATTTAAAAGTAATTCTAAATGTCCACTATAGATATATCCATATATATCATGGAGGATCGGAGATCAATAGAATCCCATATCTCTATGAGAGAGGGGGATCATGGATCGAGGGATGTTCATCGTATTTAAATATAATCTTATCTCCATACATACATGTGTGTACATATGGAATTGATTTTTTATCAATTTTGTGAGTTAAATTAGTTGTTAATAAGTTTCATTTTTTATTTTTTAGGAGATAGGAGGACAAGGGTATCTACTCCATCAATAGAGCATGGCCATGGTTCATGCAATCATGGTATGGTTCACGCAATTTAATCAATGAATATGTACATGCCTTTATATGTATAAATGTCAGAGCCTTCTACGAAGAAATCTGCCCAAACACAATGAAATAGCAATGAAATGATCTAGTGAAGATGAGGCTGCGAGGCGAAAAACCCTAGCCATGGCAGCTGCGTGTAGACACTGGTTTTCTCGGGTGGATATGGCTTAACTGGCAGCATGGTATCATAATACCATCATTCATCTCGATGATATTGTTTATTGGGCTTGGTCCCCGCTGGGTTCACTATCACATCATTTGGGGTGGTCTCGAACTTATCGAACCATTTGCGGCTCTCAGCACAATATAGACAGTGCTCTGACTAATATCATCACGGTTTATTTTCTTCCTTTGTAATTATTTTCACATAGGGGTTTTGTGGCATCCCTGTAGTTTATTCTCTTTGTTTCCCACACTATTCTGTGTTCTGGACAATGCACACTACCTGCAGCGGATTGGGCGGGTCCCTGCGGTGGGGCTTATGTGCACTGTGGTCGGTTTTACTGTGGCTCCTTATCTAACTGTGACTGAGTCTTACCATTCCGCGTCTACTGGTATGAGTTACTACGAAGAGGAGGTTGACTACTCGGAAGACCCGCTAGAGGGTATGGACATATGGGTGCTAAATGATAGGGCTGAGTTGGAGGACATGGTGGACATGATTCTGGCACCAGTTAACCTGACACCAGCACTGACTCATCCGGTCACTTCGGTGAGCTGATCAACTTCTAGTGGGGATGGTCTGGTACCCTTAAACTATTCTATCCCATCGCCTTCTGTCATCAGTCTTTGGGATTATCAGACGCTGGATGCACCTGTCCCTCCCGAGGTTGATTTTACTGCATTGTCTCCACTGTCGGCAGAGGATTTGGCATTCATCGGAGCCGCAACCCTAACTTTCAAACACCTCAATATTGGGGAATCATTTCCTAATTCATCTGCTGCTAGGACTGAGCCGGTGGAGGCATCTGGGGTTTTCGTCAACATTCCCTTGGTAGCTCAGTCGGTGGAACCACAACATCCATCATCTTACTTGAAGGGGTTTAGGGATCCAGTCGCGACTACGGGCGCTATACACAAGGGAAAGAAGCACCGCTCGACCAAGAACATGCATAGAAAAAATACCAACTTTGGGCGTGATAGAGGCATGGAAGACCTTGAGAAAATGCTGCCACTATGCTTGTTGGGAAAGTTCGGGAGCGCAAGTACTCAACCACCTGACC
Source organism: Pinus albicaulis (assembly GCA_034641835.2). Lineage (NCBI taxonomy): Eukaryota > Viridiplantae > Streptophyta > Pinopsida > Pinales > Pinaceae > Pinus > Pinus albicaulis. Next base: position 1,478,347,990 of record CM076578.1, read on the forward strand.
CAAGATCTGGACTGAGGAGATATGGGGCGGGCTATTGGAGAAGCTTCTGGAGGTCTCACTCCTTACCAGGGGCTGGTTCACACTCACATTCTCATTGCCGAATCAGGTGGACTGGGTAATTAACCAGTATTGGAACATCAAGATGCACCCGGTCCTCCTGAAGAGATGGTTCCCACTGTTTTATCCAAATAAGGAGAATTCGGGTGCCGGACCTATTGGGATGCGTTTACCTGGGCTGCCTGTTCAGTTCTGGAATGATACAACTCTGCGAAGTATTGGCGAGGATTTTGGTCACTATATTGACCACGACAAATACTATCTAGTTACTGGTAACTATGTTATGGCCCGCATTCTTGTTTTTTTAGACACCCGTGATGGACTCCATGATAAATGCAATATGTTTTTTGAGGGGATGGTTTGGCAAAAACTGCTGGAATATGAGGGGATTCCGTTCAGATGTAGAAGATGCCATGCGGTGGGTCATTTGTATAAAGAATGCCCACTTATGGGGGTTGTATTTGCGCAGCATAAGAAGACTGCTTATGTGGACACGCAAACAGACCTTATTACTATCTTGACGCAGTCTGAGGAGGTGCCCCAGTGTGCAGCCGATCAGAGGTCCGAGCTAGTGCTTCCTTCTTGGCCGATTACTCAGGCCCGATCTCATCTTTCGTCGGCTCCTTCCACTCAGTTCTGCTCATCCACGATTCTGGGTACCTCTCTATCCCCTGCCTCCTAGCATGATTTGTTTACTCCTATTTCATCTATTACTACACATATTTATGAGGTTTCTTATCACTCCATTAGTTGCTTTGTTGCTTCGCCCACTCCACCATCCCGCCTGCCATTCCCCAGACCTCAGCCGAATCTTTTGGTCTCCCATCCAATTTTAGCACTGACTCATCATCAGTCGGACACCAATAATTCCTTCGATCCATCAACCATTTGACCCCTTTATCTGAGCTTGGCATTGGCTCAAGACAGGTCTCATTACCATCTAGAACTCATGGTAGACCATCAAATTTATCAAAGGCCATCAGAAGAGAAAATTTTGAGGTGGAGGCTGGCACCCAATCATCCATTTTAAGGGTTCTTAGATCAATAAAACCCAAAGGAGGGGTTTCCCCATGATTTTTCTTTCATTCAATTGCAGGGGACTTGCCAACCCCGTTAAAAGATTAGCTCTAAAATACCTACTGTCCACTTCACCAGTTGATGCTCTTTTCCTCCAGGAGATTTTGGGGATAGTCTAACTATTAGCAACATCTTAAATTTGCTTCTCCCGAACTGGTCATTTTTGACTTTGGATGCTCGGGGTAGATCCATTGGATGTGCCTTGGGGATTAACAACAAGACTACTCGGATGTCTAATTGCTAGGGCATGGAAGGTGTCATTGGTATGGAGATCACCATTGGTGAATTGGAGCACTCTTTCACCTTGATTAATGTTTATGGACCTTGCACAAACAAGTATCATTTCTGGACTTCTCTGCTGAGGTGTTCGCTCCTTCACGACCCACAAATAATTCTGGGTGGAGATCTTAATTTCTCGTTGGGTATTTCGGAATCCTGGGGACCTCATGTTGTTCTAGACTCGCTATATGATTTCTTCACCACTCACCTGGAATCGGCGGATCTGATCGACATCGTCATGCCCAAGCTACAATCAACCTGGAGGAATAGACATACTGGTGTGGCTTCTTTGGCTCGTCGGCTCGATCGATTTCTTATTAAGCAGAAAATCCATCATCAACTTGTTAAAACCAGAAAATGGGTTGGCAGGGGTGGAATCTCTAATCACTCACCTGTATATATGGAATTCTCGGTTGGAGATCTGATCACACACCCACCCTTAAAATTAAATTCCAGATGGCTTCAGGAATCAGATTTCCATAATTTGGTTGTACAAGAGTGGAAATATTGCCATCAACATCCTGACCGAGAACCAACTCGGGTATTTAACAATAATATTAAACGAATCAAGGCCATTACTATAAAATGGGTCAAGGGGGAAAAATTGTTGGAGGAAGAGGAATTGAGGAGGGTTGAACTTGAGATCACTCAGCTCAATGATTCAGACTATTTGGGTTATCAATCTGTTGCCACCAAAGATCATCTCATTACTCTTGAATCTACCAAGTCGAAACTCCTTCGCCATAAAGAAGAGGAGTGGAGGTTAAGAAACCGTGCTATTTGGCTACAAGCCGAAGATGAGAATACCAAATTTTTTCAATAGCACACAAAAGGTAGGCGCAATATTAACACCATCTGGGAATTATCCGATTATACCGTATTTGTGGCTAGAACTCATGCACAACTCCAGGATCTGGGTATTCAAAACTTTTCAAATCAATACAGAGCTCCACTCCACATCAACCTGCCGGATATCATGAATATTGCTAGATCCTTCAACAGGTTTGTGGACAAATAACAGGTAGAGGAACTCAATGCACCGATCTCCTTGGGTGAGATTGAGGGAGTACTCAAATGGTTCAAAAAAGATAAAAGCCCTGGACCGAATGGATGGCCTATTGAATTCTATCTCCACTTTTTCGAGCTCCTGGGACGAGATCTCCTCCTTGTCATCAAAGAAAGTTGCACTTCTGGTAGGATCTATGACGGTTTCAAATCTACCTTTATTGCACTTATCCCTAAACTTGATCACCCTACCTCTTTCCATGACTACAGGCCTATATCTCTCTGTAACTTCATCTACAAGATCATCTCTAAAATCATTGCTAATCTTATTAAACCCATCCTATCTATTCATATTGCAAAAGAACAATTTGCATTTCTTCATCATAGGCAAATTCATGAAGCCATTGGTACCACCCAAGAAGCCCTTCTATAAAAACCAAGAACCTTAAGAGCACTATACTCAAAATTGATCTTGCAAAAGCTTTTGATCAGGTCAATTGGAATTATCTCCATCTTATACTCATTCATATCGATTTCCCCCCTCTTTTTATTGACTGGATTATGGGTTGTATCAACAATGCATCCTTCAGCATTCTCCTAAATGGGACTGCATCTGATTTCTTTCATGCTGGGAGGGGACTGAGGCAAGGATGTCCTCTATCACCCTTACTCTTTGTACTCATTATGGAGGGTCTCTCGTCTCTGATAAAAAAGGCAAAGGCTGATGGGGAGTTCCATGGCATATATGTTGATGAGTTCTTGCAATTGACTCACTTATTATTTGTGGATGATGTGCTTATTTTCCTAGATGGTACTTGTCAGGAATTTATACACTTTGATCACATTCTACAACTGTTCTGCAGAGCTACGGGCATGGCTCCCAATCACAGAAAATCCAACATTATTATGACTCGATGTTCTGCACAGGAACATGACATGTCATCTGTTAAATTTCCTTATGTGCGCAGCAATATTGGGGATGGACTAAAATATCTTGGATTCCATCTAAAGCAAAACGATTACCAAATAAAGTATTGGAATTGGCTGATTGCCAAAGTGGAGCGTCATATCAACATTTGGCATCATTGGTGGCTATCTAGGGTTGGTTGATTGGTATTAATAAAATATGTCCTTGAAGCCATTCCTGTTTATTGGATGTTCCTTGCTTGGCTCCCCAAAGGCATTACCAATCGCATTCAAAAAATTTGCAGAAAATTTGTTTGGAGAAATTCGACCAAGGACGGTATCTTTGCCTGGGTGTCTTGGGATCGGATAAGCCAACCTAAATAGTGGGTTGGCTTGGGTATTAAGGAACTCCATATATTTGCTACAGATCTGGCGACTAATATGGGTTGGCATCTGATTACTGGACAAATTCTATGGAAGGAAGTTACTGTCACAAAATATATTGCGCCTATGAATACTCTTGATTAGATTAGAGGTAATATTCAACATTGTCCTGATTCATCAATTATCTGGAAGGCCATCACTAAAGATACCCACCTTATACAAAAGGGGTTGACTTGGCATATTGGTTTGGGCCACTCTGTCAGAGTGGGCAGTGACTCGTGGTTGGGCAGCGGGGACAACTTCAAACTGCCGAATTGGATCATTGATCATTTGGCCAATGCAGGCTACTACCACCTTGCTCAGGTGGATGACCCAGTTCGGACTAATTGGCACTCTTAGAAATGGTTGACTGCACTTGCTCTTGGGATCTCCAGGGTGGGATATCTTGACTAGTATAGGTACACCAGAGCACTCTAGGCTTCTCATATCTGACTCTTGGACCAAGAGGATCAACTCATTTGGGCACTCAGGAGCCCCAGGATAAACTTTGGTGGTGGCAAACAATTTGGAAATTGAAGGCACCTCATAAAAACAAACTTTCTTTGTGGTGCATACTACACAACTGCATACCAACCATGGAAAATCTACATAGGTGCGCCATTTATGGCCCATCCAGATGTTGCTTTTGTTTTTCCCAAGAGGAGAATGCTCAAAACATATTCCTAGAATGCTCTACCATTAGAGATTTATGGAATATGGTCACTCAACTGCTGGGTTGTCCTATCACTTTGCGAGGTGTTACAATTACAGAGGCTTGGTCAGAGTGGTGGGGGCAGGCAACTACCTGTACTAAACTGAGAAATCTACCATTAATTATTGCATGGGGCATTTGGACTGGGCGTAATCAGCATACATTTGAAAGCCAACCGGTGATCTGGGAGCACATTTGTGCTACTATCATTGCCACTTACAGTCTTATTCCGGATGAAGCACAACCGAATCAATCGAGACTTATCATTCCTGAACATATCGACCACACCCAACCATGGGCTTATTTTGATGGTGCCTCAAATAAACATGGGTGTGAGGGTGCAGCGGTTCTATTCATTTCTAACTCTCATTATTATCATCTCAAAATGGGGATGGGCCCTGGTTCAAACAATTTTGCAGAGCTCCTATGCCTTCGACTTCTTCTCCTATTTTCCTATGAAAAAGAATGCAACAATATTCAGATTTTTGGAGACTCACTTGTTGTCATTAACTGGTTCAACTCTCTTGCACTGTGTCACACCCACACACTTACAACTTTATTGATGGAAGTACTCCATCTCAAAACTAGTTTTGATTCTATATCTGTCACTCACATTTATATGCAAAGGAACAAAGTGGTAGATAAATTATCCAAAGAAGCCGCAGAGCTAGAGTGGGGCATTTGGTTCATCACTGAACGCGATGGTGCACAGGTTTACATATACTTTCACAGACCGTTCATTGATGATTTCCAGGACATGGGAGCAGTCAATCCTTGACTGCATTTTGATTGTTTTTGCATATGGGAGTTTTATTTTTGTTTAGGAACACCTATGATATTATTTATTATCAAAAAATATTTTTTATATATTCTGTCATGTATATACATAGCTAGATCAGATTTATATCTCTACACATGAACTTGCAACATATTTTTCTTTGCAGCATATATTGCACCGATACATGAACTATGCCTCCATGGTGAGGATACAGTTAATTTCAGGCTCCATACTAGACAATACTCGTAAAATGTAACATGTAATTTTTCTAAATCTATGAAAAGTTATGAAATTTTCCTTGTGAATTTTTTTATATGTATGAATGTATTTTTGAATTGATTATAAATTCAAAATTTTTTATGAAGCTTCCCTCTCGTCTCGTGAGGTTGGTGGTGGTACACATTCCCTTGGAGAGCCATCACTAGGTGGTGGTGAATTGCGTGAAGGTGGTGATATGCATTCCCCTAGAGGCCAATCAATGGATGGTCGTGTTGGTTCTCAACCAATCGGTGGTCATTCTGGTTCTCAATAGTCTAAGGGTGGGCAAGATGTTAGCCAACCATTTCGAGGTGGGCATCAATCTAAATATTATTTTCATTAAATTTGCAAAAAATTGTTTACATGTTTTTTTAATATATTGATGCAAAGGGTGAAAATGTTGCTCCAAATGTTGCTAAAAAAAACGTAGGACAAAACGTGTCATTCAAGAAAAATAAGGTTGTACACCAACCACGACTTATCCGTTTGACATTTCCGATATACCTTGGGAATAAAACATGCAATAATGCACTTTACAAAGGTGTCAAAATATTCATTCAAAATCGAAGAGAGATCTTGTGTCTTTGACTCTCCTTGCTAAGAGTCGACAAAGCTTGGACATAGTTACTCACTCTTTAAGAGAACTAGTAGATGTGTACCTAAATCTTGGGCCAACCACTGATACTTTTGTAGAAGCGATGAGAAAAAGAAAGGAAATAGTGGTGGGTTCCGATACATGGGAGGTTGTTAAACAAAGAGTTACAATAGAAATTTTCAAGTCTATGTTTTATTTCAGAGAAGGGCTAAAAAGAAAGATGCTAAAGGTGTAATATTTCAAGCACCCTGATATAGCTAGCTATTTGTATGATAGACACCTTGATGCCTATGGAAGACTCCCATGGAACAACGAGGTTTCGCTTTATTTTGCAAAATTATTTTATGCAGAATTATTTTTGGGAATGAAGCCCAATTATAATGACCTTCCCTTTGAAAATTTTTGGTCCTGGGAAAGGTCGATTGTGTGATCGTAGGGGCGCTATGTGTGATGCTCAGTTGCCTCACCCTAAGCCACCATTGGTTAGTCCACCTCTTCGTATCGCAACTTTGCGGCCAGAGATGGATGCCACTTCTCAAATTAGTCGAGAAGCAAGGGATGCCATCATTGACAATGTTCATAGTGGATTGGGTGGAGTTGATGTTTGTCTGAATCGACAAAGAGCACATGATAATGCACAAGGTAATTTTGTGTATTATACAGTTGAAGAGATATAAAACATGAGTGTTGAAGATCTCAAAACATATGCAAAGAATTGTCGCAATGGTTGGTAGGACCTAATTATTCATGAGAAAGAGGGCATGGGAGCAATATGTTTAAATGGTTAGGGTGATTATTTTAACACATGTACAATTTGTAATAAATACATATATACATACATTTATTTGTATACATTAATCTGACAAAAATGTATCATTATATGTTAACACCATTTTCAGTTGTCACGCTTGATGAACGAAGATGATGTTAATATCATGGTCGGAGCCTCTGGTTCACACACTCAAGATGGGTCTCACCATCAATTGCACAATCAAGATGGTTCTCACCATCAAGATATGTTGGAAAATGTTAGTGCTTTTTAAGTGAACATGAAGATGTACAATTATTTTTTATCTTTTATTATATATATCGAAACATGATGACATATTTTTAAAATAAATAATTATACACACATGTACATGTATATATAATTAAATGTTAATAGATTCCAATTCTGTCTGATGTTTTTGGGATGGTGGTACCTTCTTCTTCCTTGGGAGATGTGCCAAATCCACCATCACAAGTATGAAATTTTTTTCACTTTTAAATATGTTTTTAAGTTATATATTCCAGCTCAAAAGTTCCATTAAAAAATTAGATCTCTAGATCTTGAGTTATTTTAATTTTTTTGAATTTTAGGTTTTTCGAGATTTTCTTTCGGAGCCACCCTGAGGAGATGTGCCAGATCCACCATCACAAGTATTCAATTTTTCACTTAAATATATGTTTAAGTTATAAGTTATAAACTGAAGTTCAAAATTTTTATTATAAATTGAGATCTAGATCTTGATTTATTTTATATACTTTTAAAATTTTTGAATTTTAGGTTCCTGGAGATGATTTATTTTCTCCATAGACTCTAGCGATGGAGTGTATGATGGATATAGGAACATCCATACCATTTGAACCATTTGAACAAGTTGTCTAACTTTTTTTTAATATTTTTGAAAATTATTTTATATATGCATTTTCATTTGAAAAGTTTTAATATATATATATATATATATATATATATATATATATATATATATATATATATATATATATATATACTTGTACATGTATATTGTACAATTTACTATGGAAGATGTTCCCGTGGAGGAAGTTTTAATGGACGAGCAACAAAACACAATGGAGAGGGAACCTCATGAGGTATTGCATGATTTTTTTTTTCATTTTGTTTTTTTTAGATGAAGTTCTATATCCTCATTCAATTTTAAAACATTAAATTTTAAGGTTTGTACACATTGTGTACAGCTTCCCCATGCTTCACAAGATAGCTCAAGGATCATGATTTTGTTGGGAGAGACACTAGATCCATCTGTATTCGATGGATGCTGCATATGTGTGCAACATTATATTTGATAGATCTAGTCTTAAATTTACTTTTTTTATATATAGTCTTATCTAGATGCAGTGATATATTTACTTTTCTATATAAATTGATACTTGTAACACTATATATATATATATATATATACTTTTATTGTTCATGTGAGATACAAATTTTGGACATATTTTATTATTTGGATATATATAGTTTTAAACTACATTTACTCTTGTCAAGAATGATTTTAAATTTTGGATAGTTATATTTGGCATGTGATCACATGTTGTGATATATATAATGTTTTGTTTTTAAAACTCAAGTTTTGGATGGTTGAACTACATTCGGCATGTGAAATAATGTTGTGATATAATGTTTTGCTTTTAAAACTCAAGTTTTGGATGGTTGAACTACATTTGGTATGTGATTGTGATATAATGTTTTGTTTTTATTGGATAGTTGAACTACATTTGGCATGTGATTGTGATATAATGTTTTTTTTTTTAAATTCAAGTTGTCATTTTACAAACAAAAAAAATTTCACATGAATATATGTACATAGAAATGATTTAAGTACATGTTTGAATATATGTTAAAACGATTGAAGTACAATATATATCGATGTATATATATATCTAAAAAAATCATAAGCTTCTAGGTCTTCTTAGATGTGTCAAACAATCATAAAATTTTAAAATTTCATTCTAGAACATATATATCTAGTACGTGCAACATTTTTCATCAATGCACATAGAAAAACTACTTTCAATTGATAGTAAAGTGGAAATTACAAAACACGTACCACACATTTTTCATTCAAGAATGAATATTATAATTTATTTCTAATAGACACGCACGTCTAAAATAAAATCGTGCAACTTCAAATTTGCATTGTATCAACTATGCTAGATACACAGATATGTACATTTTGAAATAATGACAATATGACAAATTGTACAAGATAATGTATGAAATTGTTTAGACCAGATAATCTAGACATGTGTATGTGTACACGTGTATAAATTACTCGTGTGCATGTACTAAAACAATGTACATTTGAAAACACTTGCACATATAACATAACAAGGTAGTTCATTTTTTAGTTGAGTTCTAGAAGTTCTAAAACATGAATCCAAAGAGAAGAAATTGTTGGGCAGTTCAATAAAAAAAAATCCAGTGGAATGCCATCTTCAATGATCCATTCATGATCGGTTTTTGACATTTTCCATTTCTTAATTATCGTTTTTTTCTTTGATTTAAATTCTATCAACTTTATGCATGCTGCACACACCAAGTGACTATATTGACAACTTATGACATCAGGTTAATAGTCTTTAAAGCAAACAAAATCCCCACTTCGATTAGTTTGTCTGGAAAAATAACCTTTCAGTATAATAGACCCTCTGTCATATGTAAACCCGTGATCATTGTAGTTTTCTAATAATTTCATCTTTCGTTCAGTGCAACACATCAAATAATAATTCACATTTTCATTGTTGATAGTAGGTGCAATTACAACAAAAACATCTCCTGCACAATAAAAAAAACTTATGTATTTAAATTTAGATCATAATTAACATGAAAAATTAACTTTAAAATTAACATACATGTACTTGATTTTATTATCTATTTCTACATCTCTATCATTTGAAAGCAATTAAAATGTTATCTTCTCTAACAAGATCAGAAACTCGATCACCATTAGATGATATTGTAGTCTCCTCTGATTGCATTTCTTCAAACATTGATACATACATTTTCCCCTTTTTATTTAGCTCTGCATGTTTCCAATATTTTATATACATTTTGTATTCACAAACATCATTGGATTCTGTGTTGTCTATGCAAAGATGAAAAAAACAAGAATATTTTCTTTTATCCAATGTAAACACATTTGTGGACAACTTTGTTTTAATTGAATGCAATTTTTGAGTCCCTTTTATTTTTTCAACGTCATTTCCAATCGATCTATCTATATCTTCAACCCCAATATGCTAAAAAAATCTATATGGAAAATTCAAAGAAGAATATAAATATGATATCAAAATACCATCAAATATAATCATTGTGATAAATGTACACTATTTAAAATTAGAAATCCAATAAAAATTAAATTGAATGTACCTTCGAACTTGCCTTGATCGGTTAGTCTCATGGCTTAGTGCAGCGATGCACCATTGAACAACTTCTTTAGTTGAGACAAGTTGGTTTGCAGAGGGGTCCATTTGATATCTTCGAAGTGATCCTTTTATGCATGCCCCTGCACCGTCATGTTCTCCTTTTCCATGAACAGTCTCAAATAAATTCCAACAATGTTTAATGTAGGTTTTCATATGAAGACGACACAGCCAAAAGAATGATCGTGAAGATTTTAATTTACCTGCGCATCCATCTGAGCATATCCAATGTTCATTGAATTTTATTCCATGACTTTTCAAGGAGTCATAAATCTTTCCTAAACAATGTTGTACAAAATATGTATCATGTGTACGATCGTCACTGATATAAAAGTGATATTCTTTAATAACATGTCGATTTTCATTGGTGCTTTCTATATGATCAACATTTTGTTCAACATGTATATATAGAATATAGATGACCATGGAGACTCGGTCATAATGATAGTATTCACTCTGAATTTCTTTTTGTTGAACAAATGTGTAGTTTTCTGCAAAATCAATTACTGACAAAATGGTCCCTGGTGGAAAACATTCAAGGGATTTTTTGAATTGCAAGTCCTGCTATCGAGCTCTATGAGAATGCTTGGTGTATTTATAAATTTATGCCTCGAAATTTCTCAAAAAATCTATCATAAAAAATTCTTCTTCTTGTAAATCAATTCTTTTAGCACTTGAACCTTCAATCAATGTATGGATATATTCATATATCTTCCATTTCACTTTCATGTTGGAAAATGATTGATCATTTATATCAATACAATATTTGTTTTAAAATTTATTCAAATTTCCACAATCATCTCATTTTTTATCACCAGCACATTTCTTTTGGTAAAATAATTCATGGCTTTCTCTTCCACATAGATATGAAATCATGGATAGTGGAAAGAGGAGGTGAATCTTTCCAAAATTTTCTACCAAAATTAAGGAATGTGTCATAATATAATTGAAATTCCCCATGATAATGACACCAACAAGTGTCACGTATGGTGATAGGTTTTACATACCATGGTTTTTGTTGCACAAAGCACTGATTGAGACATCAATTTCACGATTCTCTTCTTTGAACTTGTTTAACAAATATATTTGAGTGGTGTCCAATAAATGTTTTGGATGTTCTTCGTACTGATTTCGTGCTATTTTTATTCACATCACATCCCTTGATTTTGGCGAAACACATGAATTTTTCATCAAATATCCACATATTGTTTTTTTAACATTTTCTCCAAGTCTATCTTTGTATGGTTGCCTACAAATAGCTGTCCAACAAGCGAATTCATCATTTACATCTATTTGCAACCGAAATTTCCGATGTTGGTGCAAAAAAATTTCGTGAGGTTCCTAACGCTCGTGCCATAGATTCTACCAAGCGATTCTCTTTAGTACTTGATGAAACCACTCCCATATGTATTGTTGTACATGAATCTGAAATTTTTTTCTGTCTAGATCTTCTAATTGAATTTATAGCACTATTTATATTTTGTATCACATTTTCCTTCATTTTTTAATCTTTTTTTGATTTTCGAATACCCAATAATGTCATAGCTTCTTTTAATTTCCTTAATGTTAGGAGACCTTTCAAAAATTGAGCTTGAATTGCCACATTTTCCTTTAAGAAGTACAAATAAAAAATGTGATTAACACGATATCGTATAACATGATCAACTTTTTTATCTCCATATGTGTGAGTGTCAACATTTTCTAACATCTCATCATCGATATTGATTTCATCTGTACATATTCGAATTAATAGTACATAATAAGTTTACATATTCAATAAATAACTAAATTAATAGATATGTATAATTTCAATAATACGTGCATGTGTTCAACATATATATATATATATATATATATATATATATATATATATATACATACCTGGTGATTCAATTTCTTCACTTGAATTTCTTTCAACATTTTCACCATCTTCAATCATTGGTTCAATATCTCTTTCACTTTCTCTTTCAAAATTGTCTATCTCATCATCAATGTTTTGAGGAATATCTCTCTCTGTTTACATTGCAAAATATTTTTTAGTTTATCAAATATCAACTAAATTTTAAATATCAAATTTATAATATTTACATTTACATACCTGTTTCAACTTCTAGTTGAGGTTGATTTTCCCTTTCAATATTTGAGCATTATTCTCTCTTTTTTTTGTGATATTCTCTCCCCTGTTCTCTACGTTCCTCAAGGTCTCTTTTTCAATCATATTTTCTCTTGCAATTCCTTCGATTTCCCATGATAATTATGCATGAAGTTCAAAATATTTCCTTCAAAAATTTAGACAAAAACTCAATTAAAAAAAACATCACAAAAGATTTAATTTAAAAAAAAAAAACTCATTTTAAAATTTTTGCACAAAATACATACTTCAATCCAAAAAAATTACTTTAAAAAATCCGAGAGAAAAATGTTTTCTAAAAATGAAATGAAGCTCAAAATATTTCCTTCCAAGTCCTGCAAAAAAAATTCATTTAAAAGTTAGACAAAAACTCATTTTAAAAAATCATTATAAAATATTTACTTCAACCCAAAACATGTACTCTAAAAAAATGTCACTTCAAAAAATGCCTCCAAAATATTTCCATTGAAAATTAAGTCCTCAAAAAATACCTCCAAAAAATGTCCATTGAAAATTAATCCCAACTTCTTAAAAAATGTCACTTTAAAAAATACCTCCAAAAAATGTCCTTTGAAAATTAAGTCCAAAAACCTCTAAAACAAATGTCTCTAAAAACAAAATACCTCCAAAATGTCCTTTGAAAATTAATGCCAAAAAGCCTCTAAAACAATATCACTTTAAAAAATACCTCCAAAAAATGTCCTTTGAATATTAAGCCTAAAAAGGGTCCTTTCGAAATTAAGCCCAAAAAAAGTCCAAAAAATATCCAAAAAAAGTCTTTTGGAAATTAAGCCCAAAAACCTCTAAAAAACATACCTCCAAAAGAATGTCCTTTGAAAATTAAACCCAAAACCTCTAAAAACAAATACCTTCAAAAAATGTTATTTGAAAATTAAGCCCAAAAAGCATCCAAAAAATGTATCACATACCTCCAAAAAATGTCCTTTGAATGTTAAGCCAAAAAGAGTCCTTTGAACATGAAGCCCAAAAAAATCCTTTGCAAAATCAGACTGAATGAAGAAATGTGCGAAATTAGGAGAAACTAATGAATCTATTTACGCTTATTTATATTGTCGCGAATTTTTTTTTTGGAGGGGCTTTGTTGAATTTTCCGGCCGACGTAAATTCAATTAAAAGTTCGGCCGAACTTTTGTAAAAAAATCGTTTGAACTTTTGTGTCATTAGAGTTGACGGGCCATTGGGACAAAAAACAATTCGGGCGAACTTTTTTTAAAAGTTTGACCAAACTAACACGTCTGCGATTATGCAGAGCCAAGCTCTGAATACATTTCTTCAACTTTATACTCATTAAACTCCATGAAAATTTATGAATTAACTATCGGAACCAAGACAAGAATTTGCAAAATTCAATCTACTTTTAGGAAATATAACTTTTATGGAATTTCATAAATATTTACTATTTTTAATTAATCTTGTAATAAAACGGGTGCAAACAATTTCTGAAGGGCAATATGATTAAGTGAAATCAATATTCTATATCTTCCATATTACACTGTAAAAAGATTGAAAAAATTAGGGTGCATTACATTGGTCCATCGTCTGTAATGGGTAGTTTTTATATTTTTAGTTTATAACTTATATGTTGAGAAATTTTGTGCGAGCCGAAACATATTCAAAATATCCAATTTTTTTCATATTGAATTGGTTCAAAAAATTCTAGTAATTATGATATGCATCAATTGGTTTCTTAAATATAACAAAAACGAAGTAGACTCTGTCTAGATTATTGTAACACATTTTGTTTCTAAAAAACACAAAGTTTTCAAAGAATACACCAACGCTTTTGAACATGACTTTTTATGAATCCTTTGATTTTTAAAGAACACACATTCAAATAAATGCTAAGTTGACATATCAAATGTGCATAAAAAAATTTCTAAAAAATAAGTAATAGAAAGCTAATAAAATTTCTGACAATTTTTATTTTTATCGCAAAATGAAATTCTAAACAGAAAAATAGTTTGGCTTGTAGAAAGTTGAAGAACAGAAAAAAATGATATGTTTTTCACAAAAAATGGCAAAAAGTATAACCCAACTTCACATTTTCACCCATTATATATATATATATATATATATATATATATATATATATATATGGTCCATGTATTTTATGTTCATGTTGATGTACTTAATTTACATGTTGGTGTTCATCATGATGTGTACATTGTTAGGTCATGTTAGATATGTTCATTCAATGTGCTTGCAGATAGATGTGTATGTGATAGCAGTTATTTGACATGCGATGTATATTTGATGTTTGTGTTTTGATGATGTTATAAAATGCTTGTGTTTTGTTAGATGATCATGATCACGATGATTAGACGATGTTAGCGAATTTTAATGTGTATTTTAGTCAAATATGGTGTTTGTACGATGGTTATCATGATCGTGATGTTTATTTTTAATGTTAAATCATGATATTTATTAAATATTATGTCGTGATTGTAATTGAAATTTTAATTTTAATTGTGCATAAAATTGTAATTGTAATTTTACGTAATTGTATTGTGAAATTATGAAATTGTGATTGTAATTGTATGTATTGTCATGATTCAATTTTATTAAAATTGCAAAATTTGTAAAATTCTAAAAATGTAATTGTAATTTTATGTAAAATTATAAAATTGTAATTATATGTGAAATTGTAAAATTGTAATTGTAAGTAAAATATTTGTAAAATTGTAATTGTAATTGTATGTAAAATTGTAAAATTGTAATTGTAATTGTAATTGTATGTAAAATATTTGTAAAATTGTAAATGTAATTGTAATATTATTGTGAAATTGTAAAATTGTAAAATTGTCAATTTTGAACCATAACTACCGTAAGTAAAATGTATATCGTAAATATTGTTAAATTACCATAATTGTAGAATTGTAAATTTGTAAATTTGTATGAATAAAACTAATTGTAAAATAATAAACCTAGAATAATATGAATTTTGTAACATAATAAAGTTTAGAAAATAATGCAAATAAATTCATGTTTAGAATTATCATTATTTTACTATGATCTTACGTACCAAAGATAACAGTATACATTTCGAAGATGTCATTCACACACATTTAAAGCAATCAAGTAGTTGTCTTATTTTAGGAATTGATTGACATAAAAAAAAAGAACTTGATACAATGCGCCATTGTTTCCAAGGTCAACATAATTGAAAATTATAAAGTGAAATGATTTTAACATTAGCAAAAAGAAAACCAATTAATTCAAAATACATATTATAATGTTTCAAAAAAAATAATATTAGTTATAAGGTTAAGTCATCTTCTTTATAAAAACCCATGTTAAAAAGTATAAATGATGAAATAACACATATACCATATCACTATCGGTTCTCATGATCGCCCTCATTATCTTCCAGCTCGCTTTGCATGATAACACTATTGTTTTCAAAAATATGTTTTGATCTAGGGTCATGTCTCAATACCAACCACCAATCCCTATCCAACGCATCTGGGTAAAAAAAACACATGGTTGCAGTGTTGGGGAAAACATAGGGCTCCTTAGCTTCATCCCACATCTTTCTAGAGTTGATACATATCAACCTACTATCGGGATCTTCCTTTACATTATTACGATAAAAGGTATCCCACCACTTGCACCTAACAATAACACAATGGAAAGAAGAGAAATCCACTTCTGTGATCTCTTGTATCTTTCCGACGTAACCTAATGTCCCTCATACTAGGTTTTGATCACGATGGCTAGCTCGACTATATTGATTGAACTCGAATTCCACCCCACAGCCTTGTGTCACGTGTCCATCATCGTCATTTTCTGTGCAAAAGTGGCATCCATATGCCCACATAGATGGGAACAAATTCACATATCAAAAAGTTAAAAAATCATAGTATCATGTGTCTTATAATAACCCAACTGTTACAATATGAAATATAGATGTTACATTTAAAAGGTGCATTATTAAGTTTAAAATGTACATAAATAGATTATTACCGAGTCGGTGCACCCAATCCCTACGTTTAGCGTATCCTCTTCAACACGTGAGTAATGACCGGTTGCACCGTATTTCTCTTTGACTTGGTTAGCAACCCAACTGTCGGGGCATATAATTAGCATATTTTATTTTAAATGATTGGGATAAGGCACACTTCTACCATTCAACCATCTGAATTATTTCCTGTCACTATCCCATTTCATCATCTTTTGTTCGTACAATGCGACCCATGATTGTGTTACTTCGGATTTGTAAAGAACAAATTTATTGATTGCTTCAATTTCTGCATTCGATGATGAAATCAAACCAACATATAGTACATATGAGATCAAAATATACCTTATATTGAAGTTCAACATGAATATTTACTTTGTGTAAAATTTAAAAATCATAAGTCTCTTACTCTTTATCAAGCGCCTTCTTCCATTCATTTGGAGAAGCTCCCCTTCTCTTTTGTCTTCATCCCTTTCATCGTCCCAAATCACCGCACCTAGTTTTTTGTCGATATTATTGATGTACTCACTAGCATAATAGAAAGACTCATAAGATATGTACCTCTCTGTCATATAACCCTCTATCATATCCCCCTCGGGTTTTTCCCTTTTTCGAACAAAACCTTTCAATTTATACATGTACCTCTCTAAGAAGAACATCCAATGACAAGAAACCACCCCAACTAATTCAACCTCATCTACTAGGTGGATTAGAAGATGAACCTGCAAGTCCATGAAACTTGTCGGTAGTCCTTTCTCAAACATACAAACAATCTCAACTATCTTTTGACGCTACCATGGAATGTTAGCCACATGAATCTCCTTTTACATGATCCAATGTTCAAATGCAGATAATTTAGATATGGCATGTCCTAGGTCTTGGGGGAAGTCATGTTTCACACACCCACACACGAAAAAAAGATAATGACACTACAAAGTTATAAACACATGCAATAATATAAAAAAATAGTTATGTTTTATGATCCCTACATGGGATAAAATTTATTAATATAACAAATAATAAAATCATGATTTTGACATTATACGTACTCTTAGAAGATTCAAATGGTCATGCGATTTCAACCCCGACAAATGGTCATCCACGGTGATGCGGCGCCATAGTGAAGACCCATATGAAGATGTCACCCTCACACCCATTATAACTTCCTTTGCCAAATAAAGATCATCTTTTTTTAAAATCCATGCGCCATCACCTTCTTTGAAATACCAATTAGAGGGGCCATCTGCCTTTCATCCTGTACTTTCTAATCGTCTTGGCCAATGTTTATTTTTAGTTTTTGAAGTAATAAGATGTTTCCTAACAGCCAATGTGTCACTTTGTTTCGATGATATGTGCCTCCATAAAGAAGATGAAACATTTTTAAATATATGCATGGGATCCAATAAGTGGGTAATCTTAAGATGCTACTAATATGGGAGGTTATAAAAGATAGATTTCCTTTTCCTCCCAATAGGAAATTTCTCAACATAGGTATCAAAGAATTATGGATCATCGAATTTAGGCTCCCCATTTGAATCGAAAATTTCTATGAAATCCTTCTCCTTCTCTCTCTCATATGCTCTAAGCCATTCCGTTGGTGTCGTAATTGGAGGCTTTTGGGTTCTCTCTTATTTACCATTGAAAGCGGAATTTTCTCTTCTGTAAGGGTGTTATTCTGGGAGGAATACCTTGGAGCAGTCATACACTGGCTTTCGTAGGTCGTTGGACCATCTAGATTTCAGAGAAGGTCCACAACATTTACATCCATAATACCCTTTTGTTACAAGACTTGGGAAATTATTGTATGCAATATGCATAGCATGTTAAAGAATATAATGAAGATCAGAAAAATTACAACAAATTAAATAACTAATATGCGAAAGAATATTTTACATATATAAAGAAATCAATAAAAATGTAATTTATGAGATTAAACTCCTAAGCCTGGATAGTCATGTGTCATGTAAGAAGATATGCCATACAACGTAAAATTCCTCTCTTTTGCGATGGTTCTTGATACATCGTGTACATTTATCCCATCCAATAATTCCTTCAATTCATCTACCAATGTTTGTAAGTAGACATCCATATTCTTCACTTGTCTTCTACCATGGACTATGACATCCAACATAAGATGTTCATTCTTCATGAACAACCATGGGGGGATATTTTTATTGATCACTACTATAGGAAAACAGAGTAGTTGGTGTTCTGGAGGGAATATGGGTTGATGCCATCCATGGCTATCTTGAGTCATAGACTTCGTACTTCATCCCTGATTTTTTCGGGCGATGTATCCTCTATATGCTTCACGACTATTGAATATATTGGGATTCACATAAACTCACTTCTATGTGAGGCATGCCATCCCTGCAACATAGCTAATTATTTGCAACAAAAGAGCCTTTGAATCCTTGGGATTATAGGCATGTGCCTCAATATCTTAAAAGGAGGACAACGTGATTTGCCCTTATTTTTTTATTTATCATATCTATCATGCCCACATTTTAGACATATCTCTTTGTCTGCATATTCTCCTCTATATAGAATAAAATAATTTGGACATGCATGATATGATATGTACTCAACACCCAACATTTTCAACAATTACTTTGCCTCTTCGCAGCTATTAGACAAGACATTATCACTCGGAAGAACCTTATTTTTAAATAACTTGTAGTTTGTCATGGAAAATATTAAATGTACATTAATGCAGATATAATTATTAACGTTCATAAAATTGACCATTTTTAATGTTCATTGTGTGATTATATTTCTCAAAATATAAGGGAGGACTTGATGGTCAATTACCTCAAAATTTCCGAGAAACATGCATTCGACAAGCCAAACTTGTCTCTCAAGTTGTATAGTAACATCTTTGTCCCCACCTGGGTAGAATTTCACTGACTGCCAAGTCCAAAGAGAGGGGCGGTGGAAGAAAATTTAAGGCTTTTGAAAAAGGTATGAGCGATATGAGCATCATCCCCTAGCTAATCATCATTATGGAATGCATTTAACAACATTGTCTCCATGGAATTCGTATCCCTTAAGTAATCATCCATACCAAACTCTATTTGATTGCCTCCATTGCGAGCTTGTGAAGAACTACTATTGTTGTAGTCATTCCTAATTGGTGAATCTGGACGTAGTGGAAATTGAATAGGTGGTTGATTCAACCATTCTTGGTATCATTCCTCTTCAAGTTTTTCTGTTAATTCATCCTTCTCTCAATTTGAAATTTTCACGGAGTACAATGGAAGATGGTAGGTAGGTCGCTCATCATCACTATAATCCTAATAATTTCAAAAAATATATTTGAACATGATTAGTACAAAATCGATGATATCAAATAGTAAGCACGTTGAAAATGCATGATTAATTGGTTTGACATTGAAATAATATTTACATTAATATACCAAACAATTATTATTACCATCATTGTCCCAGGATTGTGGCTAGAATATGCAATATTACAATTAGTAGGGTGAAGTTGTTGTCCATTTTCATTTACCAAATGTGCCTTGCAGTATGCTGCTCCTGATAAGAGCTTCCGACGTTTTGGAGTTGTTTGAATATTTGGTGCATCTGAACTCAATTCTGAATCTACATGAACTTGCAAATTTGTATACATTAATTTTATTCAGCTGATTGACATGGATAAAATAAATAAATTGAATTTGATAATGAAAATATAAATAAAATTTGAAGTAATTACTTTTGTAGATGGATAGGGAGAACTCCACGATGGACTTTGAGAAATATTATGGAACGATTTGGATTTTGAAGAATTGTCCATTTGATATAATTATGAGATTTTCTCCATACATTTGAGAAAAATAAACAATAAATTGTGTTGTACATACCTAAAAATAATTTCAGTGCCTTAAAAATGGACTTATTGCTATCGGTGCTAATGTATAGTTAACCACACCGGTGCATTTTAGTTACAGTGCACCAGTGTGGTTTTATTAACACATGCACTAGTGCAGTTAGTTAACAAAAGCACTAAATATACAGAAATAAAAAAATGCAACTTTATTTTTTTTAAGTGAAAAAAATGATAAATTGAAAAATGGTCGGCAAATTATTTTCGAAAATCTAATTTCATAAAAAATTTCTTTAAATAGTAAAATATATTCATTATTTCATTATTTTTGCAAAAAAATTCAGGGAGGGATTTGCACAAGAGACATACCTGGAGCAAGAGAGCACAAGAGCACTGTGGAGCAGCAAAATAATTTCGAATAACAACACTATTCAGAGAATCATAATTTGAAAAATTTGGTGATTCACACAAAAACCCTATAGTATAGTAAAATTGTTAAATTTCACTACGCATTTTCAGGAAAAATAAAATAAAATAATAAATAAATAAATAAAATCCATTCTTATGTTAAACCCTTGCTTCTTCTTGTTTCTGTGACTTCACAATTAGGGCTTTTCATTTTATATTTATAGGGTTTGTATATATATATATATATATATATATATATATATATATATATATATATATATATATATATGACATCTAACCTGTGGGACTACTTGTAGAGTCGGATCCCAATCCATGTCGACCCTTGCACAATTTTTTAAAAAACATATATTTTTTAATTGGTGCGCTCTGTTTACAATAGTGTACTGGTGCACTATTGTAGTATAATACACCGAGCACCTACTAATAAAAAGACACTGTTTGATAAAAACAATTTTTATTAATTTATGCTTGTGTTAATCGGTGCACCAATTAACATATAACACACCGGATTTCCTTGTTGACAAAGAGAACTATACGGTGTTTCTACTGTATTGGCGGTGCATTTATAAGAACCTACCGCATTGCCTTCGATGCATAATTTTTTAAAGGCACACCGTTTTCTTGTTTTTTTTAATACCTAAAAAGTATGTGATTTATTTATAAAATATATTAATGAATGGTATGGTACAAGTTTCATATTGATAAAGAAATGGTTGACAAGAGATCAAGTAACAAAAATACTGATAGCACATCGAAAAAAATAGAAAAGACAAGTTTTTTGTAAATTCTTTACAAAAATTATTGTTTTTGACGTATATGTAAGTTTAACGAATATGTATTGTTTAGTACGTATCATGCAGAGCCACAAAATGACGAAGCTTGATAAGATTATTTATGATCTAAGACTAGAAGAGCATAAAATCTTGATGGAAAAATCATAGAAGGATGAATCATGTGAATGAAAAAATACTATCGATCCAATATGAGTTTCATTTTTTAATTTTCATTAATAATATACTTAAAAATATTACATAACATGTTTCAAATAATCTATTAATTCACATATGTTTAATATTCTATAGGGACCAACATCGAAGAAAATGAATGTTGTTCTAAGAAAAGAAAAAAAATAGAACATGCAAATGAAAATGAATTTCTCTTTAGCTCATCTGGAGTGGTGTTGGAGGTTAACGAAAGGGAGAAAAACTTATAAAAAACTTTGAGGGATCTATTGGAATGAATGTATAGACATTCTTTCCACCTACAATACAAAAATCAATCCAATTCCAAGAACCAAATTTTATTTAAACTACAGGATGAGTTTCCAGAGAATTGGTCAATGAGACATGTCGGCCTTTTAATAGCAAAGATGTACAACAAAAAAAAAGAAGGAATGAAAAATTAATATTCCTTTAAAAAAAATTCTAGAATTATATGTATATATTACTAGAAAAAAATCATTTATAAATATCACTTTTGTTATATTTACTTTTCATAAATCAATATAAAAATTAAATAGTTTATTGTCACGTTACCTTTTTCAGGAAGATTATGAAAATCTCAAAGGATGAACGAGCTGATATCTAAAATATTCTAGTAGAAATGTCCAAAAAAGTGTACAAGGAGATGGTCAAAGAAATAGACATAATTGCATCGCACAAGGAGCCATCTCAACAACAACATGCTTCAAATGTAATATGTAATCATTGAATTTTTCGATTAGGTATAATAAATGAACAATTTAGCATTAAATATTCATTTTCAAATATTTTCTTGTAGAAAAGAAAAGAAAATGGAACCCATTCAGCACATAAAACAGGACGACAAGGAAGAAAATGGTTGATATCTATGTTTGTGAGTAATTGTTACTTCCTTATAACAACTTAACTAGATTTCATTTTTGTATATTTTAAGTTGTTTTACAATAATCATCATTGAATGTCTTCAAGCAAGTGCTAACATACAAAGAAGAACCATAAGAAGAATTAAATTACATTGGGTTAAATATGGGTTGTGAGTATATGTTGGCATATCATAAATTAATTGTGGAATTTGTAAGCATCTATCTTGTTTTACTTAGCTCTGTCTATAATTAATAGAACAAAAAAATCTTTTAAATTAAATCTATGATTTGTTATGGGGTATAAAAATTGCAGAAAACAAAGTATGGAACTGCACCAACAAATGAATTGTTGAAATATGACATGAAATTTTGTTTTGAAATAATGTGTATAGTTCATGAGTCAATTCTTTCCATGGTACATTTCTTTTCGATTGACATTGCTGTATATTATTTAATATTGAAATTTTCATTATTCTCACCAATGTATATACACTCATTACATTTTATTTTTATGTTTGTAGATGGAACTTGAAGAAGAATAAAACAATCAACATAGTGAACAAAAAATTCCTCCAAATAACCCGTCATGGAAGTAGCTCGAGCAGTGACAATTGTTCCAAGGAAGAATGATGATCAATATGTTTGGATATCAAAGCAAGGCATTGTATTTTTTGAAATATTTTTTTTCTGTGAAATCAGACATTCTGTTTAATGTAATGGACATAGTGTCTCAATTGAAAGACAAAGGGATACCAATAATTGTCCCATTTTGTATGACAAAGAGTATCTTATATATATATATATACATTCTATTTTATTTATTCTATTGTGTTTTCCATTGTCGCTGTGAAATGTTACACCACTGATTAAATATATGGCTGCTTAAATATTATAATGAAGAGATGCGAAATCTGATGATATGATATAACAAATTAATCCAAACATCACATTCAAATGCACTAATAAAAATTTAATTGATATGAATAATGTTATAATATATGTGTATACTTTTGATGAATAATGAATTTTAAAAAATCACAATAATTGTACTGTCACAGGTCGATGTTTCTAAAAAATACAAAATGAACATCGGTGCTTGTTAGTTACTGTGCACCGGTGCGTTTGTATGATAATACGCACCAGTGTGTTTCTACGACCTATGGCCACCACACAAATACCAATAGGAATTATTACGCCCGGTGCGCTTTATCAACGACTACCACCCAGGCGGTTTGATAGGCATTGCATGCATGGGTATGGTTTGCCTTTAATGTGCTAGTGTGTTTTTATAACTTAATGACCTAGTGCATTTTAGCACCTAGATGGCCTGGTGCGGTTTACACCTTAACATCCCAGTGCATGCACCTTCCATCAGCCCGGTGCGTCTTACTAGGTGATACGCACCAGGATGTTTATAAATGCCCCAAGGCATCCGAAATTTGTTTTCCATCCCAGTGCTTGGTATGTTTATAGTACCGGTGCATACATTCACACTTGATGCATGCACTAATGAGAAAACATCCGTAACAACCTCTAGCTGCTTGGTTTTTTTTAGTTGTGTTGAAATTCTGTTAGAAGCTCCGCCAAAACCTCTGTTACCGAAAACGAATGTTGTAGAATTTTTTTTTTTGACAATTTTGATTAATTTTATAACACTAAAAACCTCTTTTATAACCTCTGCTAGAGGGTATTTTCCTTGTAGTGAACGTTATTTGACAACATCTCTCCCATACTGAGCTATAGAGTGCTTAAATTTAATATAACTTAAAAATTTATAATTTTATAAAATTTATTTTATTACTAAAGTTATGAGATTTTCAAGCAATTTAAGTTTAATATTTATAGCAACTCTTACCAATTTAAATTAGAAATTTCTCTCTCTAAAGATGAGGATCAAGAAATGTAAAATAGGCTTGTGAAGTTACCTGTAGTTGGGGATTTTCTCTATTGGAAGTTCTCCCTTAAAGAGGCAAGTGAACCTTTTTCTAGTAATAAATATGTAACATTTTGATGCTATTTTGGTTCTTTATTTGCTACTGTATTGGTTTAAATTTAGTTCTTTTTAATAATAAATATGAGTTAAATAATACAAAAAATGATACAGTTTATTAGATTTAAACTTTTGACAAATAATATATTTGATTATTTCTTAATAAAAAACTCGAAAAATATTATTTTTCCACATAATTATCACGAGATAGTCACTAAAATTCATGTTTTCACATTTCTCCTAGGTAATATTACATCATGTTCACAATGATAAAGACATGTATACTTTAAATAATTTAGTTATAAATACATAAAAATAGACATTTATTTTACATAATCTAAATAGGAAACAAAGATACATCACCAAGTCTATGTGAACGTCAAACAAATGCCTCTTAATCACCATCAGAAATGTGGTGCGCTTGATATGTTTTGCACGCACCACAGCGATCATATTTACCAAACGCACCACAAAAACAATATTTAAAAATATAGCTATATCTTAGTGCATTTGATAACGTGAACATTTTTTACCGATGTGAAAAGGTTATACGTGCGCACTAGTGTGTAAGTATGACACACCACTATGAAAATTTAATTTTTTGAACCACCAATGGTGCATCATATGTATGTGCATACCGATTTCGATGTGGTTTTGTTTTATAGCTCGACGAAGCCGTTGCATGACTGTGATTTTGGTGCACCAATGAATTTTTTTAAAGTGAAAGTTATGTTTCCATATTAATAAATACATTTTTCATTTAATAAAAAGAATTATATTTTATGTATGAGGTTGGTGTATTTTATATGTCAATCATGTAGTAGAGACGTCAACAAAGGGAGCAACAATAGGAGTAGGAGAATGGCGGACCCATACAATATGGTCCGAACATGGGAGGCTAAAGAGAGGGAGAAAACCTAATTTTTGTCCTACAATACACACTCCAGGTATCTTACCTATATCTCAGAGGCCCTTGCTACAAACTTCCATGGCACCATGGATTTTAGAAATGGAACTATGAAAATTTTATACTTTGTTAAACGTTGTCGGTACAAATGGTAAAATAAGAGTGAAATTATAAGGCAACAGTACGAAGAAAAGATACCATATTAGGGTTTAATGGGTCTTATCAGTCACACACCATACACCATGAAAACTTACAAGTGTGCCTTTCACACTGTTTATGTATTGTACAGTTCATGTCCTTCAAACCAGTGACATGATGTATATGGCTTAGGCTCGTGACTTTCAATGACATGATGTAGATGGCTTTGGATCGTGATCTTCAATTATCATTTTGGGCAGGATAGATTTTAATAATATATCACATACAACACCTTATTATGTAGCCTTATCACTTATCATTAACAAACTTATAAAAATTGTTGGCATTATGGATAATGTGTTGTCCTTATTGACAACCTCCTTGATAAATATTTCAACATGATGATTATGAACTCATGCAGATTGGTACAAATCTTATGGATGGTATAATTAGAGATGGATGACAAAAATGAAGTTTGAGAAAGTATATGTGGTTCCTGTGAAGAAAGGTCGTGTACATACACAGGTCTTGTGAGTAAAAATCACATACAGAATTCGAACCATGAAAATATTGATACTAGGGGTCATTTTCATGGAATTGGCCCATAGTAATTAGAGCAACAAAGTCCATTTGATCCTGTCAATAAATACTAACAACATTACCAAAGTATTTACCTAAGGTATTGGCTAAGGAAAAATCTATATAAAGGGATGGATATCAAGGTTTTATGTGTGCATCTAATGGGTTATCTATATGTGATTTGATCTGGAACATGTGCGCACCAGGGAGCAAGGAGATGTCTTAGATATGATAGATCTGAAAGTGTTGTGAAGAATAATGAATACAATTGCTTGATCTGTTTATTCTTGTATTTAACAATGATATATGTGTGGTTATAATGATACTATGTTGTGAATGTATGACAGTTAAGGTTGTGACATGTGAGTTGTGGTTGCCGGGAAGGCATGTTTCAGTGATTTAAGATATGTACGTTGGTTTGCATCTGAATGGTCGCATACATACATGGATCTGTTTTTGTAGAGTTGCGTATATATTCTGAGATATGTTTTTCAGTATCTTGAGATCTATACCAGGGAAAATTTTAAGGATGAAATTTTATCTTAAAGCTTAGCAACCTTGGCGAATCTTACGAGTCCGTAATATCCAAATTTTAAAATGTTTGATGACAATTTTGTAAAAATATTTAAATTTCCAATTATTTTATAATAGATGATATATAATATTGGCGATTTTTAAAGTAAATTAATTTTATACTATAAAATTTGGGCAAATTAGTTTTTAGAAAAATGGAATCTGGCGATTCTTTGTTTTTGGAAAAAGAATGGAATATTAGCTCACCTGTGAATATTAGCCCCTAAAATTTTCCTTTCTCTATAATTGGGTGTTGCACATGATAATAAAATATATACATGGGTCTTCTCAATAACAATTGTGTATATATTATGAGTTAGGTATGTTCATGGTGTACAGTGTTGCTCGATTATGACAGTTGATAATTTTTGTTGTATTTATTGCTATCTATCAATTATGTCTTGATCTGGATGGTTTATATATGTTATGGATTGGTTGATATGGTCACAAAAATTGGTTGAGATTCAGTTTAGTGATTAGTTTGCTGATTTTACAGTGATTTAGTTATTTTGATTATTGTATTTTAGATTTAGTATTTAGTTTGGTAGTGAGAATAATGTTGGGTGTGGGTCTAGTATGAAAATATGATGAAAGGTGGCCTACAGTTTTTGATGTTTTGAGTCAGGTAGATCCAGTATGAAATAATACGAAACATGGTCCTCAAAGAGTGTTGATGGTTGGATCCTTCAATGAGGGAGTCAGAGCTTCCTCCAAGTGGTAATTGGTAAACTTGTTTAGGGGTAGATGCTCCCTTTCGGTAGGATCTAGTAATAAGATCAGGGGGTTGTATCTCCCTTCTAGTGGGTGTTGGAAAACAAGTGGAGGTTGTAACCTCCTACAAGTGGGTGCCTGCGTGTTGGTAAGAGTTTGTGCCAGTACAAGATGAAATGAAGTTTTTCTTTATAATAAAAGAAGAAGAAAAAGACAACGATAACGGTGGTTTTCTCCCACATTGGGTTTCCACCTAAAATCATGGTGTTCTATTTGTATTTCTTATGTACTATGATTTATATGTTCTTTATTGCATATTGTATGGTTAATGAATTAATAATCCAATGGTTAAGTTAATTCACCGATGAAAGATATGACAAATTAAATAAACTGGATATATGTTGTTTGCATTCACTAAAGTCGTGTACATATGTTGGTTGCATGAAGAACAATATCGTACACAATTAAAAATATGAAATGGAATGATAAAGTGAATTTAAAATATTGATTCACCGCGCCACCCCCCCCCCCCCCCTCTTATTATTTTTCCTAATAATTGGTATCGGAGATAGTCCCTCAAAAGAATCTGGATCGCTTAAAGGGAGATTTATCAATATGAGCAATTAAGAGGGTGTATCTTCTATCATGCCACCCTTTTTCAATGGAACTAAATTTTTATTTTGGAAAGTTAAAATGAGAGCATATTTGTAGTCACTAGGAGGTGATGTATGGGCAATTTTTGAAGGTGGATATCAATACCCAACCTCTATTCCCATAAATATTGCAGGAAAGAAGCAGTATGAGATCAATGCAAAGGTTGTAAATGCTATCTTGGGAAGTTTGGCTGAATCTGAGTTTGTGAAAGTCATGCAATGAAGCACCACAAAGGAAATGTGGGATAAGCTTTTCCAAAGCTATGAAGGTGACACTAAGGTAAAAAATGCTAAACTTCAAACATGAGGCTCTTAGAATGCATGATGATGAAATAATTGCAAGATTTTTCCTTAGAGTGGACGAGACTGTTAACTCAATGAAAAACCTTGGTGACAAAATAAAATATTCTACTATTTTTGAAAATATTTGAGATCTCTAACTCCAAACTTTCGATTTCAAAGTCTCTGCCATTGAATAAATGCAGGATTTGAAGAACCTTACACTTGAAGAACTTCATGGGATCTTGATAGCCTTTGAGATGAGAAAAAATTGTACATTATGGATTAGAGAAGCAAACTTCAAAGCCACATATAAAGGGAAAGAAAAAGAAAATCCTAAAGATATAAACTACATTTCAGATGAGGAAGAAGCGAATTTCATGAGAAATATGCAAGTGGGAATTGGTAAATTCAAAGGTAATATTCCCTTTAAATTTTTTTCTTGTGGAAGAGTAGGTCACTATGCATCCTAGTGTCCATATAAATAAAATCATGATAAGAAAGAAAATGAAAAGGATGTTGACAAGAAAATTTCCTAAAATAAGTTTTCTACCAATAAAAGATTTTATTCTAATGAATATAGTCAAAGCACATTTGATGATCAAGCAAATTTAAATTCAGATTCTAATGTTGTTATCAAATACTTATGGATCTTGAATATTAATCAATTAATGAATCAAATAGCTGTGATAAAATGATTAATGAAATCATTGAATTAAAATGATAGACTCAGGAATACAAATAAATGACGAGAAACAAAATAAAGTAGTATGTGTAGAGCCTCATGATTGCTTCATTTTGACACACTCTATTACCTATTTTTCCTCTTTTTGACCATCATCATCAACTCAAATAAGCATCAAACTACAGGTTTTTGACATGGTAAGGTATTTAATTATCTTGTCTTTCATATTTAATAATTTTCCTTATTATTAAGTTAAAATTTGTATCAGCTATGAAATTGACATGATTTTGCAGTTAATTTGTGTTTCTGTAGCCAACTCCATGCTTTACCAGACTCTAAGGTTCCATCTAAGCGAATAAGTATATGGAAAGGGGGGGACTGATATTCTTAAGGGTTTCCTCCTATTCATATGAGCCAAATCACAAAGGAAATTGTTCGATTGCGTGGTTAAAGGTGCGGGTCAACAGTTGCTGAACAGACGTGCGAGAGTTTGAGACGCTCACACATTCACAATTTTCTTTTCAATATTGAAAATTGTGAGTAGATGATATTATGTTATTTTTAGAAGTCCAAATTAGAGTTTTTTTTAGCTTAAGTAGGCATGAAAGCATTGAAAAATTATGAACACAGGCTTTTATAAATATTGTGCAATCAAACCTGACGTGTGTGTGTAATTTATGATGCAACAGTGATATGTTAAAAAAATTGTTTTCATCCTTTTTAATGGATAAGTGTTTTGAAGATTTGATGCGTAGTTGACTATTCGTTTAAAGCTCCGAGACAACCTGTTTGTGGAGGGCCCCTGCAAACAGTGAAGGTTATGAATTTTTGTGTTTTATTTTTATCATTTGATGTAGTTGTTTCCATAATTTCCTTTTATCATTTGATGTAGTTGTTTTGGGAATTTCCTTTATCATTTGATGTAGTTATTTACATACTGTATTATCATTTTTAAATAGATAGTTATGGCAAGATTTCATTAGTCTTTCCTTTTGAATTGTCAATTGTAGAGTAATCATTCAACATAGATTTCTAAGTTTTATTTCAAAGCATTGAGTAATTTTATTTCAGATAATTGAATGATTTCTTTACGATTTTATGAGTGATTTCTTTTCAGAGAATTGAGTGATTTATTTACAATTTTATGAGTGAATTATTTTCAGAGCATGAGTGATTTCTTTACAAGTTTTCATTTTCAAAATATTTCATTTTAAAGCATGAATGAGAAGATTTGTGGTTTTTAATTTTGTCTTTATGCGAAGGACTGTTAGAAAAATAGTTAAGTAATTTTTTTCTTAGAGACTAACAATAGATTGGTTAAGTTTCTTAATGAAATAGTGAGAGTCTGCTTTAGTTCTATTTTGCAAGAATAAAGAGCATGTTGATTTCATTAGGAGTAAGAAAATATTAGGAACTTAATTGTGATTTAAATACATCAATTTCATTAGGAACATAAGAATAAAAATCATCCTTAGAAGTAATTTCCAAAAATTCAATCACCACATCAATAAACTAAATTAATAAAAGGGGGCTTCTAGCATATATAATGCACTTGCACTTCACAAGTTTACCAACTCTGGTCGATAATTTATGTAAGAAATTTAAGACCATTAAATTGAAGAACATTTTGGCACCACTGTCAGGGAAGTGTAAATAGGAACCTTTTTCTTTATTTCTAAAAAAAAAACACAATAAAACTGAAAAATGACATGCATAGGGAAAGATATTCTAGAGGAATATTTGTAGCTAGAGGTAGAAGGTTAATTCCAACAACATCACTCACCCCATCATGACCTTGTAGTGCCACACCATCCACCAAAACTCCAAACCATTCATTGTAGGTAGACATATACTTCCTGAGGTTCTGAGATTTGAAATCCAACCTACAAATTCACCTGTAGAAATTATAATAATGGATTCAATCTAATAACATAATGTACTAAAAAAAGATATTGAATCCTTCTACTATATTTGCCGAATATAAAACACGGTTGCTCAATCACTTGCAAATAAGAGAAAGAAGTAAATCAGTCGCACAACACAAGATATTCCTGGGGAAAGAAACTGCTCAAAACCCCTCTGTCTCTATTATATAATGAGTCAAGGAATCATGAAACAATACAATGCATCCTTGCTCATAGGATTCTGCTGCACTCTATGAATTGTCTCACATTTATCTAGGAAAAATTGGACAAATACTTAGCCAATTCCTTGCCTTTCTCCAGCCTGCCTTGCTCAGGAAATTTCTTGAGAAATAAATCCCTATTAAATAGGAATTCCAACCTTCCTTGATTGCGCAATCCATCATGGCCTTCCTATGACTTTATAACTACACCCGAGTAATTTTCTAATAATGCAACTGATAGTTATCTTCCCTTTAACCTCTGTCTCAACTGGGTCTTCATCAGAACTGACATGCATGCAACAATTAATAGCAAATCATCAGTTATCTGATTGATCACTACTTGTGAATTAAATCTAATTTAATTCACTGGACCTCTCACTATCTCATCACTCTGTTAGAACTACTTAAACTGATTTTAACTCAATTAATTTGAGTTAACTAATTACACTCAAACCACACTAGTGCATTAACTGCAACTGGACCCCCAAAATAATAGAATCACTCTACATGCCTCGCCTTTGAACCTCAACTCCAAATTCTTGAGCTAACTCAGTCTTTCTGACTTATTTAACTGATACAAGTTGTTATGAGATGAAATTACAATTTATTTAAGGGAAAAATAAATTAGACACACATTTTCTTGTTGAATTTCAACACTCCCTCTCAACATGATCAGTGGCTCAGTTTTATGCTCAAAAATCAAAGTACTCATATTGGCTTGGAACCTGAACGACCACATAGTGCTCACCGTTGTGAATTTGGTGTACTTCATTTCACAAAAAATGGTCGATGTATGCTCCTATAAAAAGTTTTTTCCGCTTTGCTAAACATGTAAATTAAAAAAAAAAAATGACAGCCAAATGCCTGGTCAGTAGTCCGTACTACTGACGTGGCATATTGACTGAGTGGGCTCATTTTTTTTGGAAATTCTCTGGCGAATGGTAAGATTCCAAGTGGTAGCATAGCTCTGGTCCTAAATCTGGGTGATGTGGCAGAGTTTCATTGGTTAATTTTTTAGGCCAACCGGGTGAGGACACGTGGTGCTGCATCCTAGGGTCGCCACGTTCCCCCCCTCCAAGTTTGTATGGTGGTATAAAATTTTTGTTCAAGGTCCGAGTAGAGGCATCAGGGTTTGACCCCGCGACCTCCCACCACACAATGAAATGACCTACCGTCCCGCCTATTAGATGGATCTTAATATTCATAGGCATTAACTTCTATTTAAATTCAATAATGTATTATGGTAGGGGTAAAGTGGGGCCAACCTTGAAGGGCCAGCCTCGGTCCATATGACCTATGTGCCAAGACCACTGGTGGAGCTCCATAACTGCGACGTTTTAAAACCATAAACCACAATTATTAACCTTTAAACAGGTTTAATTAGCGCCTAATCCAATGTTAAATGCATATTAGTCTAAAGTGCATAGTTAGCGCTTAAGTGTGCTTAGTTCGTGTTAAGACTCCACTTAACATTAACCGCACATTTAATTGGTAGACCCCCAAATTCGGCGGACTGCCAATTTTAGTTGCAGTTAGCTAGTTTATGGCCTCATTTAGTGGGAAAAATTAAAATTGTCATAAATTTTGCATTTTTTGACCAATTCAGGCTCAGAAAGAAGTTATCTGACCATTTTGATCCATTTTGGACTCATTGGAGTAGGTTACATGAGCAAAAGAACATTGTAAATAGGTCAATTTGAAAATTTTAGCATAATATAGAGGCCTTAACCATGGATGCTGGACCAAGGAGATGTAGCCCATGAGGGGTGAACTCCTTCATCAAATACTTGTGTTAATGTCATGTACTTTATGTTTTTTTGTTCAACTTTGTTTTTTATGTTAATTTTCTCACTAAAATGACATGAAAAACACCCATGAGACTTTATAATTTGCAAGAAAACTCGAACCCTTAAACACACAAAAGACATTGAATTCATAATCTGAAAGAGTAATTAGCACAACAACACTAACATACTCCATTTAGATCATTTTTTGTATCAGAGCTCAAGTTATTTATGTTTTTTTGTGCAAGAAGGGATTTAATTGTTTGCAAGTTTGTGTCATGCTTACAAGGTTAAACCTAAAAGAGGAGAAGGGAAGCTAGTTGAGATCCTTGTAGTTGGGTCAAGAGGAAGAAGGGAAATTTTTCCAAAGTCTTCAACACCAGTACATCCTCAAGTTGAAGTTGAGTCTTCAGTGAGCATGTCTCATGAAGGAGAACCTATCATGGAAAAATATGAGAGAGCATTCAAGAAGGCATTCTTTGATATGACTGAGATGGTTAAAGTCCTCTGAGGAAAGGAATGTAAGGATGAAAGGAGAGAGTTCAAGGCCTCCAAGAGGAGAGGGTTCTCCAAGAGGAGGCCATGGACATGTTAAGAAGCCACCATCCACTCCACCATCATCCTCACCACCATCTTCACCTTCCTCATCATCATCTTCCACTACCACAACTATTCCATCTATTCATATACATACTTCCAAAGCTGTTGGTAAATCACCCTTTATTAAAATTGATGTTAAGTTTTAGATTCCAATGTATAATGCCGAAGTGAATGCAAATAAGCTTGATAATTGGATTCTTGAATTGGAGGTTTATTTCAGAATTCAGAACCTTCAAGAAGATGACATAAAGATTCAATTGGCTTCCTTGAGAATGGAGGGATCAACACTTGTATGGTGGGAAGAAAAGACACAAGAGGAGATTAAGATACATGTTAAGACCTCAATGTCTTGGTCAAAGTTTATTGCTACCATTAAAAGGCAATTCTATCCTCTAGCTTACATGAAAAAATCTATTATGAGTTGGAAAATTTTTAGACAAATGAAAGGTCAAAGTGTGCAAGATTATACTCATGAATTTATGAGAAGAGCTCTTATGATAGGATTTGATTTGCATAGCCAAGAAAATTTGCTGAAGTACATAGGTGGGTTTCATAGTTACCTAAAATAGACCATCCTCGTGTTTAATCCCACTAGTCTAGTTGAGATTTGTGTGCAAGGTACACACCTTGAGGCAAGAGGAAAAAATGTACAAGATGAGGGTAAAAAGAAACCTTTCAAGAGTGGTGAAAAAGGAAAGGGTTTTAAGGGTAAAAAAAAGAATAAATCATCCATTAAGAAATAAGGGGAGAAAACCACATGTACACATTGTTCCAAAGAGGGTCATGATGAAGCCCACTGTTGGAAACTTCATCCAGAATTGAGACCTAAGAAATTCAACAATAAGAGGAAACAAAAGGCAAATTATACCACACAACAGGATCTTGGATCTAATTCAAGAGATGAGACTAAAATTTTAGTCATGGTCACAAAGGGAAAATAAGCCATAGCAGGTACTAGTTCCTCAAATTGTCACAATAACATTCCAAATGAAGAAGCAAGAATGGAGTTTTTTCATGTAAGAGTGATCTCAAAACATGCAAAATTTGAGACACTATTTGATAGTGGGTCTTAAGCAAACTTAATCTCTGAAGACTTAGTCAAGAAGCTGAATCTTGAAACCTTACCTCATCAAAAGCCATACCCATTGGGTTGGATAACCAAATATACAAATTTACAAGTTACAAGAAAATTCATTTTCTGGTTTGCAATTACCGCAAAATTTATTGATGAACTTGAGTTAGATGTTGTACCACTTGACATCTCTGGAATTGTTTTGGGTAGCCCATATCTATGATAGGAAAGCAGTCTTCTATCGCCATGAGAACAAGTACCACTTTTTCAAGATGGGATGTTGAAGTTTGCAACAAGAAACTGTGAAATTGGCATCTGGAAACAACATCCTTGATCCTAGTGAAAATTAAGCACCTACACTAGGTGGGGCCCACACAGGCTATTTTTAGGTGGATGTCTATTTATATATGTATGAGAAAATTATATTTATAGATGATGTCTATTTATAGATGTATGTGCAAGTTCTATTTATAGATTGCATGTCTATTTATAGATGCATGTCGACTATTATTATCCCTTAATATTAGTTGGACAATAAGAAATAATCTATTCTCAATGAGCACTTGGAAATAGTTAACTGAAGTGGTAAATCAGTTAGCTATAGGAATTTCAAGTTGAGTGGTTGGTTGGTGGGACATGCAAGTGGACTTAGTTTTAACTGAGTGATTCGAAGTTGTAACAGAGTTGGAAGTGTAGTTATGAGAGTTGTAAAGTAGTTTAACTCAGGTAAGTGAGTTAAACACAGTTGTGCTAGTTGTAACTGAAGATACACTAGTGAGAGACCAAGTGAATTAATTCATAATCAGTGGTCTCACATGCAACTGAATATTTACTACTATTAACTACATGCATGTTAGATCCAGTGGAAACCCAGTTGAGATGTAGGTGAAAGGGGCAGATTGACTATCAGTTGTGATATTATCAGTTGCACACATGCAACCACACACACATTGGATGTGCATATGAGGATTGCATAGTCAAGGTAGGCTAGAATCATTCATTCATGGGTTCTTGACCATAAGGGATTGCGCAGTGGAGCCAGGCTATTTGGAGACATTAAATTGGCTAAGGAACTTGCCAATTTTTGTATGACAGTGTGAGACAATTAGCTATTGTACTGAGAGCTCTTGGATTGGAGCTTTATATGTAATTGTTTCATGATCCATGATATAATACATAATAGAAGATAGTGGGTTTTTTAGCTATATGCTTTCCCCGGAGTAAATTAGCTGTGTTAAGTGTGATTGATCTTTCTTCATGATATTTCTATTGGCAATTGTGTTTTAAATTCCGCAAAGACCTTGTAGAAGCGATTCTGTATTTAACAGTGGCATATAATTGTTAGATTAGGATAATCTAGGCAATACATATTTTGTATTAAATTTCTACATGGTATTAAAGCACAAAAGATTGCAATTTTGAAGAAAGAGCTCATTTTGTTGGTGGAATGAATTCGAATTTGTAGAAAGAATTTCTTGGTGCTATAGCTGAGTTAACATCAAAATGGCTTTCAATGGCTTGAGGTTAGAGTATGCACTCGAGGGCAGCTCGAAATACATTTCTTGGAAGGAAAAGATGCAGGCGGTGCTCGAAGATAATGGCTTGAAGGAATTCATTGACAATGATTTTCCTAAGCCTACTTCGACAGATGTTGCATTACTTGATGCATGGAAAAAGAAAGTGGAAAAGGCAAGGAGGATTCTGTTGGAAGGTGTATGAGACCACATTGTCTCAAGCCTTCATGGGAAAGCCACACCATATTCTATGTGGAAGGCTTTGACAGATCTATTCCAAAGCAGTAGTGACCACAAGAAATTGGTGCTCAAAGATAAACTCAGGAAGATCAAGATGGAAAACAACGACACTATTACAGTATACTTAACAAAGTTTTTCCAATGTCAGGATGAACTTGGGAGTGTAGGAACAAGTGTTGCTGATGATGATTTGGTGAGCTTGGATCTCTTAGGACTTCCTAAGAGTTGAACAGTTATGAAGACTCTGTCAACAGATGGGAAAAATTTCCAGATTGGGAATGATTGTGGTCAGATTTGGTGCGAGAGGAGTTCAGGCAGAACACTAGAGATGGCTCTTCATCAAAGCATGATGATGAAGAGGATTGTGCTTTGGATTCCAAGGAGAAAAAGGGGAAGGGGAAGAAATTCCATTCTAAATATGAGGTCGGTGAAGATGGAAAGGAGCACAACATGTCCAAAGTGAAGTGTTTTCACTGCCACGAGTATGGACATATTGCCACAAATTGTCCACAAAATTCGAAAGAACAAGATGGCTGTTGGAGTTGTAGCTGGTGAGGCCCTTGCCTTGAAATTTGAGATTAACTTCTCATTGATCACATGCCTGGTGTCAAGTGCATTGGGATCGGGGTGGTACTTGGATAATGGTGCTTCCTTTAACATGATGGGAGATAAGAAACTTTTCAGTGACTTGGAGGAGAAAGATCTCCAGATGCATATTAAGTTGGGTGATGATGGATGATACAATGCGACTGGCATTGGTACCATTACCTTTCAGAGGGAATCAGGTAAACCCTTTCATTTAAAAGATGTAATGCATGTACCAAGTTTGAAGAAAAAATTAGTCTCAATCGCAATGCTAGAGGATAGAGGCTATGATGTTGTCTTTAGTGAAGGAAAATTTTTCCTGCGACACAAAGAAATAGGGCAAGCCAAGAAGGTGGGATTCGAGTTAATAATATCTATATAATTTATGTAGATGGGATTTATAGAGAGCTTCCTACTGTTGGGAAGTGAGTGAAATCCATGTAATTGACCCTTGAGAGGGAGTTGGATTTGCATGCAGGTAAGAGTGAACCTCAGGATGTGGAGCGGCCACAAGATGAGGATCATGGAGTGGGAGCAACCACTCATGCAAAGAAATTTCATGCCATATGGGCAGAGGGAGTGCATGTAGCTATACCACCATGTGAGAGGTGGGGTGACATGCATGGATAATCCCAAGAATAAATTTCTGGGTAAGATTCATTGAGATGGTGTGGATCTCATGAATCGAACCTGGCTACGAGGAGCCCACAGAGCAGCAGTAGCAGGGTTAGTTGGATTGATGTAGTTAGATGTCATGAGGACATGAAATCAAAGTGATAGTGTAGGCTACTGGAGCACGGATAATAGTTGACAGCAAGTGCAGAGTGCATGGATGCAGAGGTCAACAACGCAGTGGATCCAAAAGACATGTGCGGTTGGTACAAGCAGAAGTCATAATACTTTGATGATAGATGCATTATGCTGATTCAGTTGTTTAGAGGCTATTCAGTTTCAGAAATGTTGCATGCAAAGGTTTCAGGGCACATGCATGGAGTTTCATGTCACATGCAAAGACATTCCTTTCTTTTTGAGAGGGAGTGTTGAAGTTTGCAACAAGAAAAAGTGAAATTGGCATCTAGAAACAACATCCTTGATCCTAGTGAAAATTAAGCACCTACACTAGTTGGGGCCCACACAGACTATTTTTAGGTGGATGTCTATTTATAGATGCATGAGAAAATTCTATTTATAGATGAGGTATATTTATAGATGTATGTGCAATTTCTGTTTATAGATTGTATGTCTATTTATAGATGCATGTCGACTATTATTATCCCTTAATATTAGTTGGAAAATAAACAGTAATCTATTTTCAATGAGCACTTGGAAATAGTTAACTGAAGTGGAAAATCAGTTAGCTACAGGAATTTAGAGTTGAGTGGTGGTTGGTGGGACATATAAGTGGACTTAGTTGTAACTAAGTGATTCAAAGTTGTAACAGAGTTGGAAGTGTAGTTATGAGAGTTGTAAAGTAGTTTAACTTAGTTAAGTGAGTTAAAATTAGTTGTGATAGTTGTAACTGAAGATACACTAGTGAGAGATCAAGTGAATTAATTATTAATTAATTCACAATCAATGGTCTCACATGAAACTCAATATTTACTACTATTAACTACATGCATGTCAGATCCAGTGGAGACCCAGTTGAGATGTAGGTGAAAGGGATAGATTGACTATTAGTTGTGACATTATCAGTTGCACACATGCAACCACACACACATTGGATGTGCCTATGAGGATTGTGCAATCAAGGCAGGCTAGAATCATTCATTCAGGGGTTCTTGACCGTCGGGGATTGTACAGTAGAAGCAGGTTGTCTGGAGACATTAAATTGGCTAAGGAACTTGCCAATTTTTGTATGACAGTGTGAGACAGTTAGCTATTATACTGAGAGCTCTTGGATTGGAGCTTTGCATGTAATTGTTTCATGATGCATGATATAATACATAATAGAAAATAGTGGGTTTTTTAGCTATATGCTTTCCCTGGAGTGAATTATCTGTGTTATGTGTGATTGATCTTTCTTCATGATATTGCTATTGGAAATTGTGTTTTAAATTCCTCAAATATTTTGTAGAAGTGATTCTATATTCAACAGTAGCATATAATTGTTAGATCAGGAGAATCCAAGCAATACATATTTTGTATTAAATTTCTACATGGGGTGGATTATATTGTGAGAGCTCATCACAAAAAGCTAAAAATCCCTTTGGTTAATGTTGGGCAAATGAAAAGACTAGTAAACTCAAGAAAACAAATTGTGCTTCTCATGATCAAATAAAATAATGATAAGGATTTTGAATCTTTTGGGGGTTGTGATGAAAGATTAAAATTTGATTTGTTTGATGTGGTAAGTCATCATGGTGAGATGTTTCAAGAGCCAAAGGGGTTACCTCTCAAGAGGGGAATCCAACATGAGATACAGCTGCAGCAGGATGTTCCACTCCCTAACTTTGGCATGTATCGCATGTCGATAATGGAAAGTAAAGAAATCAAGAAGAAAATCCAAGAATTACTGAACAAAGGTATCATTCGTCCATCTATCTTGCCATGTGGTTCACCGATTGTATTGGTACCCAAGAAGGATGGAACATGGCGCATGTGTGTGGATTTATGAGCACTAAACAAAATCACGATAAAGAATCATTATCTGCTCCCAAGGATTGATGTTTTTCTTGATCAATTGAGGTATGAAAATTATTTCACTAACTTATATTTAAGAAGTGGTTATCATCAAGTTAGAATAGTTGAAGAGGACACATGGAAGACTACATTTAAAACTAAACAAGTATTGTTTGAGTGGCTTGTTATGCCTTTTGGTCTTTGCAATGCTTCGACTACTTTCATGAGAGTTATGAATGATGTATTAAGACCATTTATAGATGAGTTTTTCATTTTCTACTTCGATTATATTTTTATATTCATAAAATCACGAGAAGAACA
The DNA here is from genome assembly GCA_034641835.2 of Pinus albicaulis. Classification (NCBI taxonomy): domain Eukaryota; kingdom Viridiplantae; phylum Streptophyta; class Pinopsida; order Pinales; family Pinaceae; genus Pinus; species Pinus albicaulis. The sequence continues at coordinate 1,478,387,890 of CM076578.1, forward strand.
TGTCATGCATGTGAACAAGGTGCTTAATGTATAGAGAAAAGAGCAATTGTTTTTAAAGATGTTGAAATGTGAATTTGGAAAAAATTATTTAGTGTATTTGTGACATATTGTTGGAGGAGGTGAGATGAAGTTAGACCCCTCTAAAGTGGAGGTCATTGTGAATTGGCCTACACCCAAGTTAGTCATGGAGGTAAGAAGTATTCTAGGAGAAACACAATATTGGAGGAAGTTCATTGCTAATTTTTCCTCTATTGCATCTCTGTTACATGCATTGACGAGTGTTAAGAAAGTCTTCCAATGGGGAGGAAATCAAACAAAATCATTTGATGCTTTGAAGAAGAAGATCATTTCAGCTCCAATATTAGCGTTATTGGACTTGAGACAATCCTTGAGATTCAAAAAGATGCAAGTGACTATGCCATGGGCGTAGTCCTTTTACAACATGGTAAGCCTATTTCATTCCATTCAGAAATGTTTAATGGTTCAGTGATAAATTATCCTACATAAGCATTGGTAAAAAGTGTGAAGAAATGGAAACATTATTTGATGGGAAAGGAAACCATCATTCACACCTATCACCAACCATTGCAATACTTGCAAACACGAACCAAATTACAGCAGTCAAGGCACTTTTGATGGATGGCATTCTTGCAACAATTCCACTTGGTAATAAGGTATAAGAAAGGTACATACAATAAGGTTTCTGATATGCTTTATAGGCCTATTGTTAATGCAACTACTTTACTCAATAATACTTCTGTTTTACATGAAAGTTACATCGAACAATATGCGTTTGTCAATGACTTTCAATATGTTTATGCAAACTTTATTCAAGGTCGCCAAGTTGAGGAATTAGATTATCATGTTCATAATAACTTCTTGTATCATTTGGGCAAGATTTGTATTCCAAAGGGTAAGAGAGTGAATGTCATAAGGCAAGCACACACTTCTCTTATTGCGGGACATTTTGGTGTAATAAAAATAGTGGAAAATCTTCAGAGGTATTATTATTGGCCTTGTATGCTTGAAAGTGTGTCATGTTTTATTAAGGGATGTTCTTTATGTGTAGTCAATAAGCCTAGTAATAGGAAGCTAGGATTGTACAAACCACTTTTGGTTCCTTCATGTCCATGGGAGCGTATCTCAATGGATTTTTTAGGAGGTATTGGACCTTTGTCGAAAAGAGGTCATGATTATTTGTATGTAGTTGTGGATAGGATCAATAAAATGTGTATTTTGATGCCATGTATAAAGCAAGTTATAGCTGAACAAACAAATCATATTTTTTTTCAAAATGTATGGGTTAATTTTGGGTTTCCTACATCTATTGTAAGTGACCGAGATTCTCAATTTGTTGGGAATTTTTGGTCAAGTTTGTGGGACTTTTTGGTCAAGTACAGAATTTCATCCGCAAACATATGGTCAAATTGAGGTGGTTATTAGAAAATTCATTCATCTTCTTAGAGGATATTGCAGCAAATATCCTAAGTTGTGGGATGAAAAATTACATTACATTAAGCATGCTTACAACCGTGCAAAACATTCTTCTACTCAAACATCACCATTTGAGGCATGTCTTGTTTACTTTCCAAAGTTTCCATTGGATGTAATCTTTGGGAAAGATGTAGCTATCGATGGAAATAGTGATATAGATAAAGCAAAGAAATTCATTGAGAAAAATCAGTTGATTCATCAAACAGTGCAAGAGAAACTAGAGAAAATTAAAGGAAAGTACAAGGCGAAGCATGAAAAACATCAGGTGGATCATAAGTTTCAATTTGGTGATGAATTTTGACTTAACATTAGCAAGCAAAGGCTTCAAGGAGAAGGTAAAATGTTGAAACCAATCTGTTATCCGTAAAAATTCCTTCAAGCATGATTTTCCTTCATACATGCAAATTTATTCAATTATTAATGTTGAAACTTTGAGATTGTATGAGCCTCCTTTGATTGAAGATCAAGGAGAGAATGTTCAGCTACCATCTATTGAAGTTTTTTCTCTAGATTTCTTTGTTGAGCTACAACAAGACACCATACTTGACAGGAGGAAAATGGCATCGACAAGAGGAACTTTCGACTATATTCGAGTGGGGCTTAAAGGAAAAAAATCCTTCAAAGACCAAATGGATTGAAATTGGGAAGGTGAGGGAACTATACCCTCACCTGTTCAGCAAATAAATAGGATATTTTGGGGTCCAAAAGCTTCTAGTGAGGAGGAATGATCAGGGGCTCAGTTTTATGCTCAAAAATCAAAGTTATCAGATTGGCTCAGAACTTGAACGACCATGTAGTGCTCATCATTCTATTAGTGCTCATCATTTAATTAGCGCCTAATCTAATGTTAAATTCAGATTATTTTAAAGGGCATGGTTAGTGCTTAAGTGCGCTAATAATACACTTAACATTAACTAAGGACTTAATTGGCGGACCCCCAAATTTCGCAGACGGCCAGTTTTAGTTGTAGTTAGATAGTTTAGGGCCTGATTTAGTGGGAAAAACTAAAATGGTCATAACTTTTGTATTTTTCGACAAATTCAGGCTTTGAAAGAGGCTATCTTACCATTTTGAGCCATTCTAGACTCATTGGAGTAGATTACAGGAGAAAAAGATCACTGTAAATAGGTCAATTTGAGATTTTTATCATAATATAGAGGCCCAAGCCATGGAAGTTGGACCAAGGAGATGTAACCTAGGATGGGTGAACTCCTTCATTAAATACTTGTGTTAATGTTATGTATGGCGATGTTCTGTACTTTATTTTCTACTATTCATATTTGTTTTTTTATGTTAAATTACTCACTAAAATGACATGAAAAACACTCATGAGACTTAATAATTTGCAAGAAAAATTGAACCCTTAAGCATACAAAAGACATTGAATTCATAATTTGAAAGAGTAATTAGCACAAAAACACTAACATACTCCATTAAAATCACAACAAGAAAGGTATTATCATCTACCCTGATCATGCTTCCATGGTATTCAAATTTTCTCTTTGGCAGTGCCTTCATGAAGATGTATGCATCTTGATCCTATGTGGGAATGTACTGCGACAACATAATGCACCTCTGAACACAATCTCTGAGATGGTGGTATCAGATATCAATATGCTTGAACCTGTCATGTAAAACCATATTAACCAAGAGTTTTATGCAACTCTTGTTATCACATTATATCATCGTTGGATCCATCTGATGACCAAACAAACCAACAAGTATCTTCCTAATCCAGATGACCTTACATGTAACCTGAATAGCTTCCATGTACTCCTCCTCTACTGAACTGAGTGCGAATCATTTTTGTTTCCTGTTGTACCAAGAAATTGTTGTTGATCCTATGCTAAATATGCCACCTAATGTGCTCTTCCTGTCTAAGGGACAACCTGTCCATTCTGCATTGGTGAAGCCTTGAAGCTTCACTCCCTCTATTCATCTATACCATAATCCATACTCTGTAGTGCCCTTGAGATATCTTAAAACATGCTTCCCCACCTTCCAAAAGAGCTTGGTAGGCTTAACCATAGCTTGACTAAGCTAGTTCACTGCGTAGCATATGTCTAGTCGTGTGTTCACCAAATACATAAGTGAACCCACAAGCTTCCTGAAAATAGTAGCATCCACTACTTGACCTGAAGTAGCATCCTCCTTCCTCAAGTTTTCTACAAGACGAGTCTCCATTGGTGTTTTGCTATCCATGTGGAACTTCCTAAGAATATCCTTGGCATACTTTCCCTGCGATACAAATAGCTCCCTACCTATTTGCAATATTTCCAAGCCAAGGAAATAGTGCAAGAGCCCCATGTCCTTCATCTCAAACTCTCTTGCAAGATCCTCCTTGCAAGCAGCTATGTGTGAGTATCAGATCATCACATAAAGTACAATAATCAAAATCTTACCATAAACCACAATACGATATAGGTTCACATAAATTTCACTCTTTGTGAGGCCCAACCCGGTGAAATACCTTTCAATCCTGTTGTACTAAGCACGAGGTGATTTCTTCAGCCCATACAATGCTTTATTGAGTATGCACAAATGTTACTCCCTATCAAAGGTCTCAAAACCTTCTGGCTGCTCAATGTACACTTCTTCCTCAATAAATCCATTGAGAGAGGATGTCTTTACATCCATCTTATGTATCTGCCACCCCATCTGTGATGAGAGTGCAAGGATGGATCTAACCAATGAGTACCTTGAAACTGGTGCAAAATTATCCTCATAGTCAATCCCCTCTACCTGTGAGAATCTTATGGCCACAAATATAGCCTTGTATTTCTCCAGACTCCCATATGTTGCTTGCTTCACCTTATAGATCCACCTGGATCCAACCACTGACTTCCCCACTAGTCTTAGGACCACTTCCCATGCATTTTTTCTGATAATGGAGTCATACTCCTCAACCATGGCATCAAACCATACTGGTTGTTTCACTACTTCCTCAAAAGAGGATGATTCTGTCACAATACATTCACTCTTAAGAGCCATGTATCTAGTATACCTGTCTGGGGACCTTCTCTTCCTGTGATGTGATGTAGGTGCACCTACATTCTTTGTCGCATCTACCATCAATCTATCAACCTCTCTAGTGCACTTCCTACCATTTCTGGTGGATGGCTCTACATGAGTGGTTTCTACCACTCTTTTTTCCTCTACTTGTGGATGCTCCACATCCCGAGGTTCATCCTTTGGAACTAAGATTTCCTCTTCTACATGCACGTCAAACTCCCTCTCAAGGGAAAATTGCATGGCTTTCTCCTCATCAAATTTCACATATCTCCTGACAACTGTCATCCTATGTGTAGGAAAACACACCTGATAGTTGTGTGGAGTATCTATGTACCCAAAAAATATCCCAACCTTTTATTTTGGTTCTAGATTCTTCCTGGCATCTTTGGTCACATGGAAATAGAGAAATGAGACAAAAAAAATTAAAATATGAAACATCCAGTTTCTTACCTGCAAAAGACTCCTCTGGTGTACTCATGCCAAGTATCCAATGAGGACTACGATTCTGTAAAAATACTACCATGTTGCATGCCTATTCCCACAGATGCAACAGTAGACCCTGATCATGTAACATAGCTCATGCTGCTCCTACAAATGTTATGTTATGTGTTTCTGCAACCCCATTCTATTATGGGTTATGAGGTGCAATCAATTCTCTTTGAATTCCTTCTATGGCGCAGAATTTCTTGAATTCATTAGAAATATACTCACCACCATTGTCGCTCTTTAAAGCCTTCACCTTCTTCCCTGAATCTTTCTCTACTAGTGATTTGAACTCACAAAACTTGGAGAATTTCTGATCTTTCTTTTGCATGAAGAAAATACAAAAATTTCTAGAAAAATCATCAACAAAAATCACATAATACATGTGCTTTGCTGTGGAATCTGTTGAGAATGGTCGACACATCTCGGAGTGAACTCTCTCAAGGGTTGTCGTAGATCAGTTCTCCTTCTCATGAAAGGTGGGCTTTGTATACTTCCCCATAGTACGACCCTTGCATGTGTCTCTCTGTGAAAGTGTACCCTTTGGAAGCCCTGTAGAAATATGTTGCATGATCCTCAAAGCACTGTGGTGTAGATGGCCCAACCTCCTATTCCATAACTCACTGGTATCCTGGCTACATAAACCCCAATATTGTTTACCTGTCCTATGGATTTTTTTATGAAGGAATGCCTTTCCTTCATTAAAAACCACATCGTATCCAAGATCCTCCAACAAAGCAACATAAACTAAATTAATTTTCAAACCTAGTACAAGCATGACATCTTTAATATCGAATCCCCCCAATTAAAATAAATAAAGGGGGCGGGGGGGGGGGGGGGGGGGGGATTATGGATATTATTGTCTGATCTAACAAGTTGGCAGATTTGCGTTGTGCACTCAAGATATATAAGGGTGAGTTATTCACATATGCGATAAAACCTAGAATCCCAACCTTTTTTTAACTTTCAATTAGATAGGGACTCCCTAGGATGAGTTTTGGTCATCAATTTATTTTGAAACACTTAGCATGTCATATGAAGGCTTCTATTGGTTAATGAGTGATGAGTGATAGGCAGAAAGCGTGGGCACAATTTTTGAATTTCCATGTAGCATGGAAAGTGGCAGTCTAGTCAACAACGACATGGCAGGTGATTTAACAAGATGATGTGGAAACAGACATGTGGTTGTACAAAATGGTGACATGCTACTCATATTTGTGTTAGGTATGTGTTATATTCTTTCCACGACTAGCCCCACGCGTTGTACGTTGCGCCGGGCGCAGCAGGGGGGTCACAAGAGGGGAGGTAGCCCCCACTGTTGGGGTCCGGGGCAGCGCCCCGGCGAAAATTGTTTTGGTGTGCAGAACCACTCATAGGCGGACCCACCCATGTTTTGTGCATAATTTTGCACATGGTTTTGGGGTATGATGGTTTTCAGCCCTTGGTATTTTGTAGATCCGGTCAAGGGAACTATGGTTATGCTCTAATCCAGGGTTAATGGATTGGGGTTTATGTATGCTTCGGCATGCATATATATGTGTTGTAACACTAAAATGAATATAATGAAAAATCAAGCTGGTCGTCCCGATTTGCGATCTGGGGGAAAATCTCTGTGTTTATCTATTTTATGGTTTATGCTCTTGCTATTGTTTATTTTATGTTATAAGATTTGTGTGTAGATAATTTATGTTCAGGGTTAAAACCTACATTTGGTACTTCTGCGCCGTTTCGCTCTTGCGGGACGCCTGGCCGCCGAGGGTTTTTTTTCTGGGAGGCTTTGGGCCCGATCGTTGGGAGATTTGTTGATCGATTCTTGTGGTGAAAGAAGATGGTGAGCGGCGGAAAGATAGAGATCACGAAATTTAATGGTAAAAGTTTTGAGTTGTGGAAGTTCAAGATGGAGGATCTAATAGTGGATAAAGATCAATGGATCGTGGTAGATCCAGGTACTAAACCAACGGAAATGTCAGATGAAGGCTGGAAGAAACTGGATCGGAAGGCTAAGAGCACAATATGGTTGTGTGTCTCGAATTCAGTATTATTGAATGTATCTGGGGAAGCTACAATGAAGAATTTGTGGGAAAAACTTGGGAATTTGTACCAATCGTGCTCTGTAATGTTACCTGAGCTGAAAAGCTATATAAGATCGAGGATGAAGGATGGAGACTCTAAGACAGTAGCATATGAATGCATTCAACATCAGAAATACCTGCCAATCAAGGATATTAAAATCCTTTATGAAGACATGCACGCTTGTTTTATTCTTCCACGACTCATGACAGTCTGGTTATTGCAATAAGTAGCAATACAACTACCTTGAATTTTGATGACATTGTCTCAGCCTTGCTGTCGGAGGAAATGAGACGGAGAAATATGGAGGGTCAAAATGGAGATGCCTTATCTGTACGAGGAAGGTCCCAGAATAGAAACAAGAATAAAGTTTTGAGTGGGAGATCTAAATCTATAGGGAGATATAAATCTCCTGGAAAGTTTGTAAAGGTGTGCTGGAAATGCGAAAAGGAAGGGCACTACAAAAAGGACTGCAGATCTAAAGCTCCCGAGAAAGGAAAGGGATCTGATGATGCTCCTTTTGCAGAGGCAAAAACCACCTCAGATGAAGGTGGGGATGTGTATTTGGTTTCTTCTTCAAATACACATGTAGATCATGAGTCACGATTGATTGAATCGGGTGCATCCTTTCACTTCACTCCCCATACTCTGAGTGGTTGGTGCGAAAGAAGGACAGAACAGTGATGGTGATGTCTTCCTAGGGGATGATAGGAAGGCCAGAATCATCGGACGTGGAAAGGTCAAGCTGAAGCTGCAAGGTGGAAGGATTAGAACACTTTCTGGTGTTCTTCATATTCTCGCATTGGCCAGAAATCTGATTTTTGTAAGAAAGATGGATGATGCAGGTGTAAAAACAATATTCGAGAAAGATGCCTGCAAGATGGTTCGTGGAGCACTGGTATTAATGTGGGGATTTCAGACTGGAACTCTGTACAAGCTATAAGGTAGCACTGTTATTGATGGGTGTAACAGTTCTATGGTTCTTGAAAGTGGAGCGGAAAGCCTAGCTGTCTCTGGAGAAAAGACCATGCTATGGCATCAAAGGCTTGGACATATTGGAGAGAAGGGCCTTCGGATACTGCATAGAAATGGTATGGTAGAAGGCATGTCTAATTTCTCTCTGGATTTCGATTTCTGTGAACATTGTGTATATGGGAAGCAGAATCGGGTGAGTTTTCCTTCTGGTGCTAAGAGGGAGAACAAGATATTAGAACTTGTGCACAGTGATGTGTTTGGACCTGTGTCAGTTCCATCACTGGGAAAGTCTGTGTACTATGTTTCATTCATAGATGACTTCTCAAGGAATACATGGATATATTTCTCGAGGAAGAAATCTGAAGCTTTTGACAGATTTAAAGAATTTAAGGCTCTGGTGGAAAACCAGACAGAGAAGAAGATAAAGGCGCTGAGGACAGATAATGGTGGGGAGTTCTGCAAGAAGGAATTTGAAGAGTTCTGTAAGAAGTGTGGTATAGCACGGCAGAAGACTACTCCATACACACCTCAGAAAAATGGAGTTGTAGAAAGAATGAATAGAACACTGATGGAAAAGGCAAGAAGCATGCTCAGTGGTACTGGGTTAGGACAAGAATTCTGGGCAGAGGCAGTGGAGACTGCATGTTACTTAGTTAACAGATCACCTTCATTAGCGTTGGAGGATAAGAACCCACATGAGGTATGGACTGGTAAGAAACCCTCTCTTTCACATCTAAGGGTATTTGGATGTGATGCATATGTACATGTTCCAAAGGAGAAAAGGACCAAGTTGGATAATAAATCTGAAAGGTGCATCTTTATTGGGTACAAGGATGGTTTAAAGGGTTACAAGCTTTGGAACCCAGAAACAAGGAAGGTTGTGTACAGCCGAGATGTGGTGTTTAGAGAAGTGAAAGATGTTGTTAAACATGAAGTCCTACCAAAGGAACCTGAGAAGACAGAGTTTGAGCTAAAGGAGGATGAATCAGACTCTACAACAGAAGAAGACTCAGAAGATGATGAGCCACAAACTCCAGCTTTAAGAAGATCAGTTCGGGAAAGAAGGCAACTAGAAAGGTATAGTCCATCTGCTTTCTATTCAGGTTTTGCCTTAACTATAACTGATGATGAACCCAGAACTGTCAGGGAGGCAGTAGATTCAGAGGATGGAAAACTCTGGAAGGAGGCCATGGTTGATGAAATGGCATCCTTGCACAAAAATGAGGCATGGGATTTGGTGGAGTTGTCGGCTAGAAGGAAGCCCATCGGGAGAAAATGGGTGTTTAAGAAGAAGATGAATGTAGAAGGCAAGGTGGAGAAATACAAAGCTCGGTTGGTAGCAAAAGGTTATTCCCAGGTGCCAAGAATTGATTTTGGTGATATTTTTTCTCCTGTTGCCAAAGTTACTTCTATTAGATTAATTTTATTTGTTGCTGCTGCATTTGATTTTGAGATAGAACAGATGGATGTGAAGACAAAATTTCTTCACGGGGATCTAGAAGAGGAGATCTACATGAAGCAACCTGAATGCTTTATGGTGAAGGGTAAGAAAGAACTGGTATGCAGGTTGAAGAAGTCTCTGTATGGGTTAAAACAGTCACCAAGGATGTGGTATCAGAAATTTGATACCTATATACGGGGACTTGGCTTCACCAGAAGCAAGGAGGATCACTGTGTTTATTTTAAATTAATTGGTGACCGTGTCATTTATTTGGTCTTGTATGTGGATGATATGTTGTTGATTGGAAATGACAAAGAAATTATCCAAGATTTGAAGACCCAACTGTTCTCCAAATTCGACATGAAGGATCTGGGTGCTGCAAACTATATTTTAGGCATGGAAATTAAGAGAGATCGGGCAAAGAGGAAGCTCTGGTTAAACCAGAGGAAGTATGTCGAGACTATATTGCAGAGGTTCAATATGCAGGATAGTAAACCGGTGAATGTTCCTATTCCTATAGGTGTAAAGCTGTCTGCTGAACAGTGTCCCAAGACACAAGAAGAAGAGGAGTATATGTCTCGTGTTCCATATGCAAGTGCAGTGGGTAGCCTGATGTATGCAATGGTCTGTACTAGACCAGAAATTGCACATGCAGTGGGAGTATTGAGCAGGTTTATGTCAAACCCAGGGAAGGAGCATTGGACAGCAGTGAAGTGGGTTTTCAGATATTTACGTGGCACTAGTGATTATGGCTTGTGCTACCAGGGAAGACCAGGATTGGAAAGAATGTTGGATATTTGTGGTTTTGTTGATGCAGACTGGGCTGGAGATCTGGACCAAAGAAGACCTACAAGTGGGTATGTGTTTAGCCGATTTGGAGGCGCAGTCAGTTGGATGAGTAAAAGATAGTCTATAGTGGCGCTTTCAACTACAGAGGCAGAATACATAGCAGCCACTCATGCAAGCAAGGAAGCAGTTTGGTTGCAGAGATTGTGTTCAAGTATGGGGTTGGTACAACAAGCTATAACGATAGACTGTGATAGCCAAAGTGCAATTTTCTTGGCTAAGAACCCTGCTTATCATTCAAAGACAAAGCACGTTGATGTTTAATATCACTTTTTTAGAGATATGTTTGAGGCTAAAAGGGTGTTGCTGGTAAAGGTGGACACTTTGAAGAATGTTGCAGATGCATTAACGAAGTATGTGAGCACTCGGAAGTTCTCTTGGTGTAGAGAAACAATGGGTGTTGAAGAATTGGCCCAATGACTAAGCTCTCCTGTGGCCCCTTGTGGAAAGAAAACAACAAGTGGGAAAATGTTTGGTATGTGTTATATTCTTTCCACGACTAGCCCCATGCGCTGTATGCTGCGCCGAGTGCAGCAGGGGGGTCACAAGGGGGGAGGTAGCCCCCACTGTTGGGTCCGGGGCAGCGCCCCAGCGAAAATTGGTTTGGTGTGTTGACACACTCATAGGCGGACCCACCCATGTTTTGTGCATGAGTTTGCACATGGTTTTGGGGTACGATGGTTTTCAACCCCTGGTATTTTGTAGATCCGGTCAAGGGAACTACGGTTATGTTCTAATCCAGGGTTAATGGATTAAGGTTTATATATGCTTCAACATGTATATATATGTGTTGTAACACTAAAAGGAATATAATGAAAAATCAAGTTGGTCGTCCCGATTTGGGATCCAGGGGAAAATCTCTGTGTTTATCTGTTTTATGTTTTATGATCTCGCTATTGTTTATTTTCTGTTATAAGATTCGTGTGTAGATAATTTCTGTTCAGGGTTATAACCTACAATTTGGTGGCCAAGTGGGTTGGTCTCGGGTAACATGTGGCAACACCCATAGTATGCCACATGGATTAATGACATCACCATGATGATAGAATGATGCTAGCAAGACGTGGAAGAGGAAGCATGACATGGCTTATATGATGATGTGGCAGCATGTGAAGGTGACATGTGGTAGGTGAAAATAGTACTTTTGGTCATCCAAGTTAATGTTTGGAAAGTGATACCTGATAGGTGACTTGGCGAGACACATGGTAGAAGGATAGATGGAAAGTTTTGATTGGTTGTAACAGTTGATGTGGTAAGAAAAGTGGAAGGTGATGTAGAAATCATGTGTCCCATATCAAGAAATCGGGTACAGAGTGATTGAAGTGCAGATATTTTGTAAAAATCCAAAGTTGATATCTAATGTGATGTGGTATGTGTGACATTGCAGTGATGAGATGTCATAAGTGCGACATGGAAACCAATGATTGGCCATACATAATGACACGAACAACAATTGGCAGGTGATGTGACCCTCAAGCATTGGGGCCTCATGGTATCAAGTAGTTTGAGAAGTAGTCTTTAGCCGACAGTTGAGATTTGACATCTGAGAAACAATGGGCCCGATAGCCATCAACCACACCCACTATATAGTTAGAGGAAGAGTGCACTAGATGTGAATGTCATCCAATGGTGAGTGGTGAATGATGAACAACAAGGAAGTGGTCACAAACCTTTTTTGTAGGTGCTAGATGGGCAGGCACCCAAAGGCCTATCAAAATATCGGCCAATGGAAGTTGGGCCAACTATGGTGTAAACAAAGGTCGATGAGCGGTGAAGAGGTGGCCTGAAAAAGAAGTATCCATTGTTCACAACCCTTGGCTATCTTAGGCGAGTGAGCACCCAGGGGGCCTATAGGCCATTAGGTCATCAAGCTAGATTAACACTGTAAAAAGGTTTGGACTATGAAATTGGAGTTTTGCGTACATGATGTGCACACTGTTACAATTGTGACTCTTGTCAGGAGTTAAGAGAAGGCGCTAATAGCGTTGCATTGTTTACAAAGGAACCGATCCATAGTCTTGGTTAAGAATCAAACAATGAAAGAATTTGAAATATTTTGAATCCTCATGGTTGTTGATACAGTCAAATAGTTTGGGTTGTTGATATGGTAAAATAGAATTACATGGGTAAATGTCATGGATTTATACCCATGGTAATTGAAGGGCCAAACATATAAAAGATGAAGATAAAAGCACAAGAAGTTTAGTTACTATGATGAGGTATTATAAAATGTGGAATTAAGAGTGTTGGGAATGTAGGATTTGGGTTGTAATTCATACAAATAACAAAAATTAAATGGCTATGTGACGTGGGTCCTACAAAGAACCAATTTGTGAACAAAATGAGTGTATTAATGTGATACTGTGTGTATGAGAGGATAATTCTATGACTATGAATTAAAGGATGAGTAAAATAATTGCAGAGATGAGAGTATACCTGTGTAATTGGTAGTAGCATGTATGTATTGTTATAGAATATCTAGCTCACTAAGAGTTGAAGCAGTGAAAGTTTGAAGTTTAGATTAAGAATAATGTGCATAAGGGTTTGAGTTTCAAAATGAATGAAAGAGGGATATAATATTAAAATCAATTTTTTGCATGCATATTAAGGAGTGGGTGCTTCCTTCATGTTGGTCCATGTAAACATCAGGGAGTTGGTGCTTCCTTCAAGTGGGTGCTTGCAAATTCATGGGATGGGTGTCTCCTTCTAGTTGGTGCTAGAAAACTTGATCTAATAGTAGGTTTCAACCTACAACAATATTCATACATAATTTTTTTGGTTTTCTCCCTTTATCAGTTTCCACATAAATATCTATGTCTCTCATGTGTATGTTATTTGATTTATGGTGTTGTTGTGTGATTGATTAGTGATAGATTAAATAATAAGTTGAAGATTGTTAAAGTTTACATAATACTAATTCGCTCCTCCCTCTCAGTGTTATCTTGGTTTCTAACAAAGTGATTATAGGTATATTTCTAATGACATATTACAACTTCAAAACATAATCAGTATGAGGAAGTTAAACCTAAAATAATGAAAGGGAAAAATAAAGTACTAATTTAATACTAGAGGGAATAACTCACTAAACTTGAGCTTGGATTGGAGAAAATATATTCAATATAAATTTTTGGTTAGTAGTACACAACCATGGAGCCATATTTGAAATTTTGGTATATAAAGTTTCAAGAAATTAGCAGAATAATTTTTTAACAGAACAAGTCAAATTAGGAAAACTTGGCTAAAATTTTGCTGGCCATGAATTTTTGGCTAGAACTCAAATTTGGGAAACCTAATAGTCAATGTAAAGATATTTAAGAGTAGAATATAAGAGTTCTAATTTGGGTATTAATTCCCTCCCGAAATTAAAACAAGTATGATGGTGTCATATAGGAGTATAATTAACATAAAGATTGGAAGTATGGCAGATGTTTAGAGGTCCAATAGAAAGAAGAGGACAAGAAATCTTATTCAGGATAGGTATATAAACAAAATTTTTAAGTTAGGAGGGAGGATGATATAAGTTCAAGGAATTATAGAAGTGTTGGTAAGCATCAACATCATTCACCAAGACATTTAACCAAAAGGGATTATATTTCCATAAAATATGAGAGTAGTCTAAGCATATCACTAATTAAACAACAAAGGAAGAAATTTGAGTTGGATAACTTGAAAGGATATCTTAGAAAAATTAAAAATTTTACCTTTAATGATGAGCAAAAGAAGGATGAGGAAGATAAATCATGATTGTTCAAAATCAAGAAGTACCTTCAATTGTGCAGTTACTCATTCAACTTAGAGGCTCGAACTGAAATTTATCACTTGAAGGGGGAAGCAAGCCTATGCTGGGAGTAGCTCATGGAAATTAAACACTTGGATGAGAAAAAAATATTTTGTAGATAAGTTCAAAAGGTATTTTCAAAAGAAGTATTTGTCATAACATTACCATGAAAGGAGAATGCAAGAGTTATTTGAACTCAAGTTGAGGAGAATGACAATGGAGGAGTATGGAAGAAAATTCATTGAATTACTAAGGTATATTGGTTTTATTAAGTATGAGAAGATAAAAATGCAAAGAAAGTGGGTTACCATCATTCTATAGTGATGAAATTAAATTTTATGAGCTTAATGAATCTATGAGGAAGCCAGGGTACCTTTATAAGTAAAATACAAATAAACCAGTATTCCATAAAACTTTGGATTACAAGAAGAGGGTCAAGGTGGAGCAAAGGAAGAATGGGTATAAATATTCATTTTTAGTTTCAATTTCAAAACAAATCAGAAAATTCAGCCAACTCAAAGTGAACCAAAAGGGGTTGATTCATTGGGTACAAATTTCAAGATTTTATCCCCTCGAGTGTCGGGGTTGCTTAGGAGAACACATGTATAGAGACTACCCTCACAAAGGAGACAAAATGGGGATTTTGCACCATATTCAAGGAGTTGATACAATGGAGGACATAGGAAAAAGTATGCCCAAAATTTATGCATCATTGGACAATATGCACGATGATCATCATGATCACATGATCAAAGTTGAAGGTACGATAAGCAACTAGCCCATTGTCATTTTAATTGATTTTAGAGCTATTAATATTTTTATAGATCCTAAAATTGTGGAAATATTTAATTTAAAGAAAATCATGCAAGGGAGGACTTGGTTGGTTTGGTCAGCTATAGGGGCTAAGAGAAGGATAATTGAACTAGTGACGGAATGTAAAATTAACATGAATGGTTGCGCAGAAAGGAAAATTTGAACATTGTATCATTGGTCTCATATGGTTTCCTAATTGGTATGGATCGATTTGAAAACTACCATGATATCCTATATTTTTATAAGAATTCCTTCACTTGGCTTGATGAAGAAGGTAAACAAAGATAATTTCAAGGGATTCCAAATCCAGTTTTTGTTAAACATCAACCATGAAATTGAAGAATTTCTTTAGGAATAGATATCAAATTTATGCAACTCACATGGAAGAGGAAGCCAAGGAAAATATACCAAGAATCGAATATCACTGGGTGCTTAAGGAATTCAAAGATGTATTTTCTGAAGTAAAAACCTTACCACCTAAAAGGGATATTTAGTTTCCATAGATTTGGTACCTAGAGTTGCCTTAGTGTCCAAGGCACCATACAAGATGAGCACACCCAAAATTAGGGAATTGAAAATGCAATTGGAAGAACTTGTGAAGGTGTACATATGCTCAAGTGTGTCCCCTTGGGGTTCCCTAATGTTATTTTTTAAAAATAAATATGATACACTAAAGTTATGCATAGATTTTAGGGAGTTGAACAAGGTAACAATGAAGAACAAGTATTTATTTCCAAGGATAAATTACGTGTTTGATCATTTAAGGGGAGCTAAAGTGTTCTCCAAGATTATCTTGAGGTCAGGGTATTATCTGGTAAGAATTGAGGAAGAAGACATCAGAAAGATAGTAATTAGAACTCAGTATGGACATTATGAGTTTTTGGTGGTGCCATTTGGGCTATTTAATGCACGAAGTGTTTTTATGTGCCTTATGAAAGGCAATATTTGGAACTATTTGAATACGTTTGTTATTGTATTTTTAAATGACATCCCAGTGTACTCAAAATACAAAGAAGAGAATGAGAAAATTTGAGAATGGTGTTGTAGGTACATAGAGAGCATCATATTTATTACAAGTTGAGTAATTGTTCATTTTACCAAAATCATATTCGTTATTTGGGTCATATCATCTCAAAGGAATGGATGGTAGTAGAACAAGAGAAAATCGAAGCAACCAAAGTGTTTCTAGTACTGAAACATAAATATATGTAAGATGATGTTAAGCCCTACATAAGTCCCATATTAACCCTAAAACCATTTATCAATCCTTATATATTGAGCGATTACATTCATATTGTTATATTTTTATGTTCGCTAGAACCATTCATTGTACCATTTAATTATAATTTTACCTTTTTGTCTCATATATATATATATATATATATATAAAGGAGACCTAGTCTTAAAATCATAAAATATTCATTATAAAAGGGGGTTTACCCATTGAAATGGAAACAAATTATTGATTTCTCATATATTTTAAGAAACATGGTTCATAACATTTAGTATCAGAGCTATGATCTTAGGGTTTTGTTGCTTCAAACAAGTCATCTTGGCATTTTTGTTATAACATTTTTTTGTGGATGCTTCAGATGAGAAATTTTAAAGATATTGAAGAGAGATACCAAAGAACATATGGTTAAAATTTTAGATTTTGGTTCACTATACTTTCAGAGGTATACACTATGGAAGTTAGGGGGTTTGTGATTGACCCTAAAATTTGTTTCAAATGAGTCATCTCAACATTTTTGCTATAACTTTTTTTAACAAGATATTTCATATCATGAAATTTGGAGGAAATTGATAGTAAATCTAAAGGTATATTTGATAAAATTTTAGACTTTCATTTTCTATAATTTTGGAGATATAGCCTATGGAAGTTAGGGCGTGTGAATTGTCTTAAAATTAATTTTAAACAAGCAAACTTAGAACTTTTTCTATAATTTATTCTCTATGAAGACTCAAAGAATTAAATTTTGAGCATATGTAGAAAACAAACAAGGTACATCTAATAAAAAATTTCTATTCTAATTCACTATAATTTCAAAGATATACCTTATTGAAGTTAGGTTTTGTGAATGATCCTAAAATCAATTTCAAAATATTGATCATGGAATTTCAGCTATACTTTTTTTTTCTAGGACACTTCAGACTATGAAATTTTTAGAGATCTGAGGAGACATATTGAAGTGACTTAGGTAGAAACCTCCTAATCATATATAATAATTTGACATGTGGAACTCTATCCAAGTTGCACTTGTAAAGATGTCAAAAAATCAACAAGTTGTGGGAAAATTATGATAATTTTCATGTGGCACATCAATTTTTGATGAGATCTATGGAATTGCAGAGAAGGCATGCCATAATTTTTTTTTTTCTAGGTGGTTAACCTTCCCCAAAGATCAATGATCGCATGTCCACATAATATTGTACTAGGTAGATCTACCCGAAAGGATAACTTCTTGTCAGCTCAACCACATAGCCTAACCCTGAGAGTGTTGAGAGAATTGAACACATGACCTCTCAATAGTAGATGTATAAATTATACAACAAGCATGTATATCATGGATTAAATCCAATCTAAAAATGTACTAAAGTTAAATACTGAATTGCTTCTACAAATCAATTGTGGAATTAAAAAACATAATCGCCAATCACATGAAGCAAAGAAGAATCAACCAAGCCACAACACAGATAATTTCCCTGGGAAATATTTATGCTCAAAACCCCACTATCCTCTATTGTATATTCCACATGGAATCATGAAACAATTACATACAACTATTCTCACAGGAGCCCTCATGTACTAAGCTAATAGTCTCACACTGTCACACATGAAACTGACCAATACTTAGCTAATTTAGTGCCTCCAGACAACCTGCCTTGCTTGCGCAATCCCGATGAATGAAATCCCTATTATTTAGGAATTTTGGCCTTCCTTGACTGCGCAAGTATCATGGGCACTCCAATGGGTGTTTGGTTTCATGGGTGTAACCAAATAATCCTACAACTGATAGTCGACTTCCCTTTCACCTAGATCTCAATTGGGTCTCCACTAGATTTGAAATGCATCTAACTAATAATAGTAAATCCTTAGTTGCATATGAGATCACTGATTATGAATTAACTAATATTTAATTCACTTTATCTCTCACTAGTTTATCTAACAGTTACAGCTAGCACAACTGAGTTTAACTCACTTAACTGAGTTAAACTGTTTACAACCTACATTAACTAATGCACCACTACACTTTGATCTCTGTTACAACTAGAATTACTCTGCATGCCTCACCAACCACCTCTAACTAGAAAATCATGAGCTAACTGAGTTTATCACACTCAGTTAACTATTACAGGTCATTTTGAGATTATATTTCATTTTATTGTCCATCTTAATTAAGGGATAGCTAAAATAGACATGCACCAAATTTATCCCTGTGGTCCCACCCTAGTGTAGGTGCTGCTTGGACCTTCCAGTCCCACGCTAGACTTGGGTGCTGAAAATTCTTGTTGAATCTCAACACTTCATGTCAACAAGAAAGGGATTATCCTTCACCCCGATCCTGCCTATATGGTATTCAAATTTTCTCCTGGTGAGTGCCTTCGTCAGAATATCTACATCTTGATCTTCTATGGGAATGTACTGAAGAAACATTATTCTCCTCTGCACACAATATCTGAGATGATGGTACCTGCTATCTATGTGCTTGGACCTATCATGAAACACAAGATTAATCGAGAGTTTAATGCAACTCTGATTATCACAATGTATCACTGTCAGATCCATCTGAGAACCAAACAAACCAACCAAGATCTTTCTGATCCAGATAGCCTCACATGCAGCTTGAATTTCTACCATGTACTTTGATTCCACTGAACTGAGTGCCACAGATTGTTGCTTCTTGATGTACCAAGGAACTGTTTTCGATCCTATGCTGAACATCCCTTCTGATGTGCTCTTTCTATCTGATGGATTGCCTGCCCAATATGCATCCGTGAAGCCTTGAAGCTTCACTCCCTCTGTTCGTCTGTACCATAGACCATACTCTGATGCGCCCCTCAAGTATCTCAAGACATGCTTCCCTGCCTTCTAAAATATCTTGGTAGGCTTAACCATAGCTTGAATCAGTTGGTTAACTACGTAGCAAATGTCTAGTCTAGTGTTCGCTAGATACATCAGTCAACCAACTAACTGCCTGTAGATAGTAGCATCCAATACCTCTCTAGAAGTATCATCCTCTTTCATCCAATTTCCTGGAAGAGGAGTATCCATGGGTTTGCAGCTCTCCATGTGAAACTTACCCAGTATCTCTTTGATGTACTTACCTTGAGAAACAAAAATTTCACCATCTCACTGCCATATTTCCAAGCCAAGGAAATAATGAAGGAGTCCCATGTCCTTCATTTCAAACTCCCTTGCAATATCCTCCTTACATGAGTGTATCAACTACTCATGACCAGTCAAAATTAGATCATCAACATACAGAACAATAATCAATATCTTACCCTCAACTACAATCTGGTATAGGTTTGCATCTGCTTCACTTTTGGTGAAGCCTAGTCCGGTGAAATAGATGTCTATCTAAGTGTACCAAGCATGAGGTTCTTGCTTCAACCCATACAATGCTCTCTTGAGTCGACACACATGCGACTCACTATTGAAGATCTCGAAACCTTCATGCTACTCTATGTACAATTCTTCCTCAATGATTCCATTGAGAAACACAATTTTCACATCCATACGATGAATGCGCCAACCCATCTACACTGAGAGTGAAAGTTGGATCTAATGGAAGACTACCTTGAAACAAGTGAAAAATTCTCATCAAAATTGATCCCATCAATCTGTGAGAATCCCTGGGCCACAAATCTAGCCTTGTATTTCTCCACACTCCCATCAACAGCTTGCTTTACCTGTAGATCCATCTAGGTCCAACCACTGATTTTTCGATTGGTCTTGGGACAATCTCCCGTGAATTATTCTTGACAATGGAGTCATAATCCTCCACCATTGCATCAACCCAATTTGGTTGTTGCACTGCCTCTTGAAAGGAAGATGGTTTAGTCATAATACATTTGCTCATAAGAGCCATGTATCCAGTAAACCTGTTTGGAGACTGTCTCTGTCTGCACTGTGAAGTAGGGGCTCCTACATTCTCTGCAACATCAAGTCTCAATCTATCAGCTTCCATGGTACACCTTCTTCCATTTCTGATGGATGGCTTTGCATGAGTTTTTTCTGCCACTCCATGATCCTCCTCATGTGGCTGCTCCACATCTTGAGGCTCATCCTTGGGAACGAAAAGTTCCCCCTCTGCATGCAAGTCCAACTCCCTCTCAAGGGACAACTGCATGGCTTTCTCCTCATGAAATTTTATATCCCATAGCACAACATTCATTCTTCTACTTGGAAAATACACTCGATAGTTGTGGGTTGTTTCAGTGTACCCCACAAAAATCCCAATCTCAACTGTCAGTTCCAACTTCTTCCTGGCGTCTTTGGTCACATGCACATAAAAATATGAGCCAAACATCTTAAAGTGTGAAACATTAGGTTTCTTACCAATGAAAGCCTCTTCAGATGTACTCATGCCAAGTATCCTATGACGACATCGGTTCTGCACAAATACCGCAGTGTTTCATGCTTCTACCCACAAATTCAATGGTAGGCCTTGATCATGAAACATCGCTCTTGCTTCACCCACGATATTTCTATTCTTTCTTTCAGTAACCCCATTATTTTGTGGGTTATGAGGCGCTATCAGTTCTCTTTGAATACCTTCTTTGTTGCAGAAGTTCTTGAATTAGTTAGAGATGTACTCTCCACCATTATCACTCCTAAGAGCCTTCACTTGCTTCCTGACTCTTTCTCCACTAGTGCCTTAAACTCAAGAAAATTTGAGAATGTCTAATCTTTCTTCTGCATGAAGAAGAGCCAACACTTACGAGAAAAGTCATCAACAAATATCACATAGTACTTATGTTTTGTTGTTGAAGCAACAAAGAATGGTCCACACACGTCTATGTGAACTCTCTCGAGGATCCCCGAAGCTCGGTTCTCCTTCTCATGAAAGGTGGAATTTACATATTTCCCCATAGTACATCCCTTGTTTCTGACTGTGCAAGTGTACCCTTGGGAAGACCAGTACAAATCTGTTGCATGACTTTCAAGGCTCCATGGTGAGGATGGCCCAATCTCTTGTGCCATAATTCGCCCTCATCCCGGCTTGCCACTTTGTTCACCTTGCCCATCAATGTTGCATGGCCATCTACATCCAGTTTATAGAGATTCTTAACTCGAATCCCTATCTTCTTGGCTTGTATTTTTATTTTGTGTTGCAGGAAAGCTTTTCCTTCACTAAAAACAACATCATAGCCTCTATCCTCCAACACTGCAGCATAGACTAAATTTTTCTTCAAAATTGGTACATGCATTGCATCTTTTAATTGAAAGGGTTTACTTGATTGCCTTTGGAAGGTAATGGTACCAATCTTGGTAGCACTGTATCACCCATCATCACCCATTTCAATATGCATCTAGAGATCCTTCTCCTCCAAGCTACTGAAAATTTCCTTATCTCCCTTCATGTGAAAGGAAACACCACTATCTGAATACCACACAGATCCCAATGCACTTGACAACATGCATGCGATCAGTGAGAAGTCAAGCTCAAATTGTGAGGCCAAAGCCTCAAAAACTGTAGATCCTCCAACCTTCTTGTTCTTCTTCTTTTGTGGACAATTAGTAGCATAATGGCCATGCTCGTGGCAGTGAAAACAATTCACCCTAGACATGTCCCACTTCTTGCCATATTTGGACTTAGATTTGGAATGTAATTTAATCTCCTCCCCCTTCTTCACCTTGGCATCCAAAGCACAATCTTCTTCATATTCATTCTTAGATGAATATCCATCTATGGTGTTATGTCTGAACTCCTCCTGCACCAAATCCGACCACAATCGTTCACAATCTGGCAGCTTTTCCCTTCCATTGATAGAGTCTTGATAACTATGCCAACTCTTGGGAAGTCATAGGAGAGCCAATCTCACCAAATAATCATCAGCAAAATTTATGCCAATGCTCCCCAGTTCATCCCGACATTGGACAAACTTTGTTAAATATTTTGGCATGGAGTCGCCATTCTCCATCTTAATCTTCCTAAGTTTACCTTTGAGGGCCAATTTCCTATGGTCGCTACTTCTCTGAAATAGATCCATCAAAGCCTTCCACATTGCATATGGTGTGGCTTTCCCATGGAGGCTTGAGACAATGTGGTCTCGTACTCCCTCCAATAGGATCCTCCTCGCCTTTGCCACTTTTGCCATGCATCAAGATTTGTAGCATCTGTCACAGTGGGTTTAGGAACATCATTTTCAATTAATTTCTTCAAGCCAGTGTCTTCGAGTACTAACTCCATCCTATCCTTCCAAGAAATATAGTTTGAGTTTCCCTTAAGTGCATACTCCAACCTTAAGCCATTAAAATCCGTTTCGATCCTGAATCAACTGTAGCACCAACAAACTCTTTTTGTAAATTCGAATTCTATCCAGTCACAAACTCAACTCCTCCTTCACAATTGTGATTTCCTATGCTCTGATACCATGTAGAAATTATACAAAAAGCATGTATATCATGGATTCAATCTGATCTAACAATGTACTAAAGTTAAATACTGAATCGCTTCTACAAATCAATTGTGGAATTAAAAAACACAATTGCCAATCACATGAAGCAAAGAAGAATCAATCAAGCCACAACACATATAATTTCCCAGGGAAAGCTTGCTGCTCAAAACCCCACTATCCTCTATTGTATATTTAGCATGAAATCATGAAGCAATTAAATACAAATCTTCTCACAAGGGCCCTCTTGTACTCAGCTAATTGTCTCACACTGTCACACATAAAACTGACCAATACTTAGCCAATTTACTGCCTCCAGACAACCTACCTTGCTTGCGCAATCCCTGATGAATGCAATCCCTATTATTTAGGAATTTTGGCCTTCCTTGACTACGCAAGTATCATGGGCACTCCAATGGGAGTCTTACAACTGATAGTTCCCTTTCACCTAGATCTCAACTAGGTATCCACTGGATCTAACATGCATGCAGCTAATAATAGTAAATCCTGAGTTGCATGTGAGATCACTGATTGTGAATTAATTAATATTTAATTCACTTGGTCTCTCACTAGTGTATCTAACAGTTACAACTAGCACAACTGAGTTTAACTCACTTAACTGAGTTAAATTGTTTACAACCTGCATTAAATAATGCACCACTACACTTTGAACTATGTTACAACTGCCTCACCAACTACCTCTAACTCGAAATTCATGAGCTAACTGAGTTTATCACACTCAGTTAACTATTACAAGTTATTTTGAGATTAGATTACATTTTATTGTCCATCTTAATTAAGGGATAGCTAAAAAAGACATGCACCAAATTTAGCCCTGTGGTCCCACCCTAGTGTAGGTGCTGCTTGGACCTCCTGGTCCCACACTATGCGTGGGTGTTTAAATTTCTTGTTGAATCTCAACAGTAGAGGTGCTTTAGCAATGAAGACTCAACCAACTGAGCTAACCCTTAGGGCTAGGACATACCAGAATATTATAGAACACAATTTCATATTGAGCAAGGCTCAAATCTCATAGATATATCAAGACAAAGTTCATTCATTGAAATAGTCTCCAAATTAATGTTTTAAGGTACGTAACTTAAAAGTGACAAAAGTTTTTATTAGAAGATACATTTTTTGGGGTTATTCAAATTTGTGATAAAAAAGAATACTATATTATTTTCTCACATGGCTCCAAAGAAAGATGCAAAAACTACTACACTAATCAATCCTCCTGAAGGATCATTCATGACTCATGAAGAATAAAAATACTTTGAGTACCATTTAACCACATTTGAACATCAATTTAAACAAATAAATGATACTATGATGGTTAAATTATCAACGTTTAAAGGATTGGTTGATGAAAGAAAGATAGAAATATGAAAATCCACCACTAATAAAATAAAATAAAATCCATGCTATTATGGCATCTCCCTAAAGGGATATGGAGAACCAAAGAAATCATGAAACATGTTGGTGCCATACACTCATATTTCACAACATACCTTAACTCATGGGAACACTCTCGGGGCATTACATTCAGTTTCCTTCATTAATTATTTAAAAGTTGACTCTATAGTTCATATGCTATGTCAATATTTCCTTATGTCGTTGCTTTATTGAATAAGTTCTAGGTTAATCCTATGGTTCGTTTGGAGACACAGATTAGTCTGATAGTCTCTTTGAAATGTAGTACTAGTTGGGATGGTTATACTTTTCAAGGTAGGTTATTTAAGGCTGGTTCTCTATTCAAGGAAGTGATTTGTGAGGCCTTACCTTTTAACAATGACCCATATTGTCAGTTTTATTTCTTGTGTTTTAAATCCGGGGAGAAATTGTGCATTGGGTGTACTAGGTTATCTTTAGATTGTGTTAATATAGTATTCTCCATACTAGCTCGTTTAACGCTCAATAAAGTTGGCATGCTTTGTGTGTCAAGTCAACCATGTGGGTTCTTTGTCGTTTGGGGAGGTGTTCTTACAGTCCACATGTATACAAATGATTTTTCTATTCTCTGCCTTTTCTTCATGGCTAGAGGTTCTTGATGCCAAAGCAATGTTGCTGCTAGTGAGGTGGTGGGAGGGGATGCAACCGACTATGCAAGCCTGAACCTCCCATGTGTAGATTGTGGCGAAGGAAGCCACTAGTAAATACTTTCATGCGCCCCGCAAATTATCCAAACTAAATTAGCCAAGGGAGAAGCACATATGAGGTGCAAGAACATGTTGAATGTGGAGATGTTGGATGAAACAAGCGATTGGGTGTTGGATACTAATTGCACCCATACTTGAAAAACTTCATACTTCTATGCAATTGATGTTTGTTGGAAAATAAAGAAAATCATGGGAAAGGTAATGTAAGAAAAAGGTCAAGCCCAACAAAAGACGCAAGTCCAGTTGAAAGATATTCATCAACAACTCAACATACTTGACCAATGCTCAATATCCTAACCGAGCACCATGCAAACATTGTATTCACTAAAATCAAGGTTGAAGATGGCCACCTCAAGACTATTCAGGTGGACTCTCCCACAAATTATCTCTATTAATGCATAACCGGTTGTCTCTCCTTGTTGTACATAGTCACTAGCTATGTCTATCAATGTTTTTGTTATGGTTATTTACCATGTAGTGGAAGAAAACTATCAGGGATCCTACTCATTTTTGTTATGTACTTGAGTTTCCCCTACACATTTTTGTTATGTACTTGAGTTTGGAACATATAGACATGATTTTTACCTATCAAAACAATTTTTGTTATGCTATTGTCTATGTTTTAAAAAAAAATTCTCTAGTATCAAGACAATCACAACAACAAAATAAATCATAAATATAATTTGATTTTTTTAGATATAATTTATTTTTCTAAAATAATACAAAAGAACATAACTCACTTTTAAATATAAATATAAATATGATAAACATTACACTTATCTATGTCCCAAACATAAACATAGATGGATTGATTCTACCTGACCACAAATCAATAAACTTACCCAAGGTCCCCAAATATAGCCTAACAAATCTGACAGACATGGAGACCTCCACCAAAGATTCTGGGATAGCCAGATAAACAATCTTACTCCTGCAGATCTCCCACAAACCAACACCCTCTACCAAGACTTGGTATAAATATATCACACAATTCAATCATAAAATATGTTACAGTAACCCATGCACATGAGTAAAGTAGCCAGGTCGGCTGCTACCTCTCCCATCAATCTTTTCACTTTCACTTCATCTACTCCATTTGAATGCATATGCCAAACTTGCAATATTTTTAGTACGCTGTCTGATCTGTGTCGAGGTATTCCGATTCCATTGTGTAGATTTCACGTCATTGATGACTTGGTATATTCTTTGGACATATCAATAAGAAAACTAGACTTTGGCAATGCATACTTCCTGTAAAAGTAAGGTATATAAATGGTTCCCACTGGTTTTTCTTTGAAAAAAAAAACTTAGAAATGAGGCTTGATAGGAATCCTTATAGATCCGGCTTAATCAGTGAAAGGATTTAAGTTTTAGTGGTTTGATAAATGGTTTGTTTTCGGTTATTTTTGGTGGAGTGGATTCAAGTGGTAGAGATAAGTTGTAACTAACAAGTTTGTAACATTTATGAAATAATTGTATCGAAGTTTTAGAGACAAGTTGTAATTGGCTTGTTGATGACATTTATGAAATAATGGTATGAAATAGATTCAAGTTCTAGAAACAAATTGTAAATAACTAGTTAATAACATTTATGAAATAGCTGTATCCGATGTAATAGTAAAAGTAGAATAGTGGATTAGTCATTCTCCAACCCAACACCTAATCTACCATTATCTTTGATCGGTTTTGAGTACTTATCTGTTCAAGCTGAATTGGCTGAACTGTCTAATCAAGAAAAATGAATGTGATTATCCCTCTGTTAGGGACAGCTGCTGCAGCTATAGTTTCTTACTTCGCATACAATAAGGTAACGAGGGATGGCATTTTGGAATACCAGTATAAGCAATTTGGGGATGCAGCTGTGAGGCTTTCTTCGAAACATCTTGTCACTGTTCTTGTTCTAGGGTTTCAGAAGCATGGGCGGAGTTCCTTCATCAATACTGTATTCAGAGTTCTTTACAAGGAGGAAGGGCCTCTGGTAATGCGAGCAGAGACTGGACCTACCCAAATTACCACAACTGCGCCGAGGGTTTTCAGAGTGAAGAATAAGCTTCTGAAATACCCAAAATATTTGATGAACATTATTGATACTCCGTGTTTCTCAACCATGGAGGATATGGATGAAAATGCGATCAGAAGTGTTTTGAGAGGTGGAGGAATTGAAAAGAATGTGTTGAACAGTGATCCTTTAAGGCAAAGGAACGTTCAGAAAATGCCTGAGTGTGTGATTTTGGTCATTAAAGCTGAGGATTGCTACATGGGAGGACCTGCTCTGGATCCATTGTCAAAGTTAGTGAAGATTATACGTGAGGAAGGTATTCCAGGCTTACGATGTCCTCTGTTAATAATAGAATAGGGTAAAGTAGGCATTACAAAAAAAATTATTTATTTTATTTTAGTATAATTTTGGTTTTTTTAATTTCATAAAGGTTTTGTAATAATAAGAGAGGAAATGGGTTTTTCTGAAATTTGAAATTTATGTTTTTGAATTTATATTTAATGAACTTAGTGTTATATTTTTATGTAAGTTTGGGAGGATTATATTTCAATATGTTCAATATATCACTTTAATTGGGGTAGAGAATTGAGCCGGTGATTTTACATAAAGAGTGTTTTAACAAAGTATCTTATCACTCTCTATCCAAGATCCTAATAAACTAAAAAAAAAGTATAGTATTTCAATTTAAACTTAAATTAGAAATATTAAATTTTTAAAATTAATTAAAAAAAATTCATAAATTTAGTGTTTTGAAAAACTTATAGTATTTTAATTTAAACTTAAATTAGAAATATTATTTTTTTTAAAATTAATTAAAAAAAGACATTTTGTTTATTAATTAAACTATACTATTTGGAAATATAATAAATTTATTATTACAAAACCTTTGTTTATTTTGTCAATAAATTTAGTAATAAAATGTTTATTAGTTTGATAGTAAATTTAATAAATTAAGTTATTAAATTTCATATTTTTTTTTGGTACAATAAAATAATTATATTTTAATGGTTCATTGGTTTTTAGGATAATATACTACCATTATCTGATTTAAAATTAAATTTATCCTCACTTAAATTAATAATAACTTTTTTAATAATTTTATTATTTAATTTTTTAATGAAGTATTAAGTAATTATATTTTTATATTTGTCCATTTATGGAATGCTATCTTATTCTCTTTATAGAAGTCGGTCTTTCCCCTTAGAGAGCCTAACTATGACTAGGCTCCTGTTGTACAAGCTGACTAGGCTCTTGTTGTACAAGCACAAAATCAATAACATGGGAGACCATAGACTTCCTAAACTAGCTTTAAATTCCACCCAAAACCACCTAAGGCTCGAACTAGGTTGGTATAAAGATACCAGGGCCTAGTTAAACCATTGGGAGATCCACGAAAATGTTGCATTATAAAATATTAATAACATTAAAAATATTGCTACTTCTAAGTTTAAAGAGAAAATGTGGTGTGAGAAAGATTTAGAGGCTAAAAGAAAATTAAGATATTATAAGGAGGTCATCAACCCTACTCTAGAAGATCAAAAGTAATTAATATAGTCAAGATAAGAAGGAACTCTCATGAGCTCCATAGTGAAATGGGTAGTTGGGTAGTTCTTAAAACACCATGGGTGGAAAGCATCTCCCATATTTGTGAGAATATGAACATTGAGGATGCAAATCACTTCTTTAGAGTGCCTTGGGTACACCCACATTAGATATCAGTTTCATAATCTTTGTTACAATACCAACCTTCCTAGCCTTTTAACATGTCAAAATTATAGTGAGCTCGGGAGGCTTCTCTCCAAGCACTTTGAGCATAGGAGTACAATTTTAAAACAAACTAAATAATTGGTTTCTTTAGGTCCTATAGACCAAAGTTTGGTCTCATTGGAGGCTAACCATCATCATCATCATCACTATATCAATTTATTTATCTTTTTCAATATCAAGTTTAAAATAATTAATTAAGATAATATCAAATTTTATTTTAGCATTAGACATATATTTAATGTATAATTATTTGTATGATTAATTTGGATTTGATAAGTGTCTCTTATTAAATAAAATAGTTAAAAAAATAAATAATGAATTTTAACTAGAAACAAAAATAAATATACATATTTAATTAGAGTTAATAAGGGTGAGGCTATATCATACTCAAGTTCAAGAATAATATCTAAATAGGGAGGGAATTAAACTGGTAAGACACTCAATCAGCTTTGCAGGATTTGATTACTAAGTCTACGAATGATACTTATGAAATGATAATTTGCTTATATATTCATTTTTTAATATTAGTAGTATTTATGTTTTTTTTTGTAAGTTTGGAAGTGCAAAATCTTCATCATGTCCAATATATCACCTTTATTAGGGCGGGGTATTGAATAAGTGACTTCACATCCAGAAATGCCTTAAAAGCACCGAATCACCACTATCTACCCAAAACCCAGATAAACTATTTTTTCCTAACTTAAATTTTTTGTATTTAAATTAAAAAAAACATACAAAATTATTATTTATACCATTAACAAAATTCCACATATTAATTTAATTATTACAATTTTGCTTATTTTTATATAAAAATTATATAAAAATTATAATTAAAATTAAATTCAAAGTATAAATATTTTTTAGAAAAATTTACCACTATTTAAAAAGAATACTGCTGAATATTTTTAAACTTCCTAGTAATGAAATGAACATCTCGATCAAAACATTAATTAATTAGAACCTGTCTCAAATGATCATGATCAGTAAATTTTGTTATGGTTCGTTTTTGTGTGATTTTTTTTTATTTATTAAAATATTTTATATAATTTTTTCATAAATATAAAAAATATAATATTATTTAGCCAAAAAAATGCAGATAATCTAATTTTAAAAAAATAATGAGAAATTTGTTATATTTTAGAATATTATGTGTAATGTAATAAAATTATAATATTTTTTTTTACAAAATTATAATACTTATAAATTAATAAAAAAATGTAATCAACAGTAAACTTTTGATCTTAGGATGAAGTTTTTCCATTAGTTATTTAGATGGATATAATTCATAAGTTATAAGAAGTTTATGTTTATATTTAAATATTATTTTTTAATTATATAATTAAAATTGTTTAGAGAGTTTTGGATAAATGTAATTAGATGAGTTTTGTTGAGGTACTTTTTGATATGAAGTTATTCGTTCAATTCTTGTTCTCAGTTTAGATTCGGGTGATATATTGGACATGATGAAGATGTAGTCTTATCAAACTTACAAAAAAATAATTAAAATTATTAGATTGATTGTCTATGAGGTCTTGGATAGAATGTATTATGTTAAGATCTTTAGGTGATGTGCTATGTTAAGACTTTGGTGTGAAGTTATGGTGATTGAATGTTCTGCTAAAATCTTGATGTGAAATAGATATGAAGTCACCTATTCGATTTAATATATTGAACATGATAAAATTGTCATCCTGCCAAATTTACAAAAAAAAATATAAAATTTGTTTTAAAAAAAATATATTGACAATTTAATGCATATGCTAAGTTCTTTGTTTTTGTACGATTTCTGTCCACGTATTTCGATTCTATTTAAAGGACTTTATACCTTTCTTTCCTTTACACACACGTTCAGGGAATAAAATGGATTCAGTTCTGTCATGATGAATATATTTCCCTTCATGTACTAAAAGGATCATTTTGTTTATAATTTTGATTAAAAAATAATTCATATTAAAAAATAATTATATATATATATATATATATATATATATATATATTTAAATCAACTAATGTAATACTATAGACTAACTCGCCCCAAATTCCAATTAATCTAAGACTAACTCACTCCTAATTCCAAGTATCCTAAGCTATGACTATTAATTTGCCTAATTTTCACACTTTAACAACCTTACTGATCAAATTTAAGTGACCTAAGCAACTACTCTTTTCACATGGTTACAATAAAATATTGAACCTACGAAATGGAAAATCCCCGTGTTGCACTTTTCCCTCGTTTAACGATATTCTTTAGGCATATCAACAAGAAAACTTTGGTGATGCACACCTCATGCATATGGTAAAGTATATAAATAGCACTCATTGCTTTTGTTCAGAATATGGAAATATTAATTTATTTGTTAGAATTATTATAGATTTATTGTAATCACAGATTTATTAAGCATTTATGCATTAAATTTTTAATGTGTAAATGGTAAAATAAAAAAAATAAAACTAAAAAATTGATAAATTTAGTTAAGATGATTTTATATTAGTTTTATATAGATTATGTGTTAATTTTCATGGTTTAAATTGTATTTTTGAATGCATAAATAAATACCATGTCTTAAAATTCTCATTAGATATTTAGATTGCATAGAGTATGCAACTTAAATTTGCAACATCTCTTTCATTCTAAGTGGTAGAGTGATGATACTAAGTGGTATAGTGAGATTACATTATTTTTATTTAAAATATATTTTATTTTTATTTGGAATATCTATTTAGAAAAATACATGTGTCAACTCTAAACAAAGATGCTTTAAGCTTTGGAAATTGATATAAATTATGATTGAAAATGCAGGGCTTCAATTTGTGGTGGTATTGACACACAAGAAAGAAGCGCAGATGAAATCCATAGACCTTTGGGATGTGACCACAAGCGTTGCTCTCAAAGCCATGACAGATGTCGTTCATTGTATAGAAAATTACGTTGCAGATCATCATGTTAATGAACGCAAGAAACCTCCAAATGTGAGGAATGATTTTGAAACTCACAGGCAGACATTGAGCATTATGAGGCAGTGCTTTGAGTATGTGAGGCAACACCGTCTGATCAACCTACATGGTGTTCCAGCTGCTTACTATGATTCCTCAGCTTCCGATTAACTTAACACATCTCTGCAATATATATTTATTGTAGAAGAGCTATCCGGATTATCCACATTGTTATAGAAAATATTTATTGTAATTCATAATACCAGTCAATGCTAACTACAACGTTATATTTCAAAACAAATTTTATCCCTTTTCAATTTTTTCCCTTTTTTTTATATCAATATTATTTTTTGGGGGTTAGAATGAGAATTTTGTATTGATATGTAAGTTTTGTGTAAATATATCTGTTCGAAAAGAAAAATTTGAACACTTTTGTTTAAAAAAACTACAATTTCTTTGAGGACTCCAAAATGGACAACAAAAAATAGGTTTTGTTATACGTATATTCTTACAAAACCAGCTCAAAAAACAAAATAAAATTTATATGTCATATTATCACTGATTGATAATGCAATCCTTCTCAACTATGTAATGTCAATCTATTTAGTTCTAAGGATTAGGAAAAGGCCTCACTATGTAATGTCAATCCATTTACCTCTAAGGAGTTGGAAAGAAATATGAATCACTTAGGGATTCCAACGATCAAAATCACTAGGGATTGCACTTCACAAAATCACAGTGAAATTGTACCCATAGAAATCATAGGAAAATTACACTTACAAAATCACCCAAGAATTGCACCCAACAAAATTCCAAGATAACATTACATCCAATTTGAACCACCTTACAAAACAAAATTCTAGAAATCCAATAATATTAATAAAATCTAACATAAATGTTATTTTTATATCATACCATTAATTTTTACTCAACTTTTATATATTTTTATCAATTAAATAATTGAATTAATTCAATACTATTTTACATTAATAACTCTTAAGTATAGGCATAATAACAATTTATTAAATAGGGGTGGAAAGAGGGGGATAAGCATGGGGTGCTTTATGGCCAAGAGGAAGTTAAAGTTGTAGAGTATTCATGGGGCTTATAAATTAGTTGGAGTATGAAAATTTTAAAAATAAGAGAGGAACAAGTGTAGCAATTTTTTACCCTAAAGGAAAAATAGAAACTAGTTTCACTTGGAGTTTGGGTCAAGCCTTGAATAATCAAGTTTAAGCATATGGATTGTTTCAATGTCTATTTTTAGATAAGTTAACAGAAATAACAAAGTCCATATTGTTGGGGACTCCAAAATTATCATTGGCCATCGTCGAAGAGGAACTATTCCTAAAGACCTATTCATGAGCTCAATCTTCCTTCAAATTGGAGTTCTTCTAAAACAATTATTAGAATATCAATGCCTCACACCAACAAAAAAATAACACCAAGGTGGATGAAATGGAAAATAGAACAATCAATTTGGTGTTGTGATCATTCCTTATCAATGATCAAATTTCCCACTTCCCCATCCTAAGAAATTAACTCCACAAAGAAAGTTTAAATTTGGTGGTTATGTTTCAAGCCATGTATGTCATGTGATGTAAGTGTATGTTTTGTGGGGGTGGTTTTGGTTTCCAAATAACTCTCCTTCCATTTTTTTAAATGAATTGGGTCCCCTCTTTTTTATATCAGATTCCTAAGTTATTTTATTTCCTTATTGATTTTGAACAACGATTTTTCCTTCCTTTGGGCTGTTAATCTTTTGATGAATGACAAAGGTTTTCAATTTTTATGATGCTGGATTGAGATTTGAAACAAGTTTCTTTACATTGACCCCTTTGGATTATTTTTCTTATAATGATTATCTTCAATAAGTTAATGGATTTTATTACAATTCCTAAGGCTATCATGAATGATATATGAATTGGTGTTTTCGCCTATGTTTTCTTAAAAGGTTGGATGCTTTTTTGTTTTCATTTCCTTTATGTTATGTGGACACCACTATTTCATAATTTCAACATCATTAGGGATTGATATCCCGTTAAATGGCTTGTAACAATTCAATTTAAATGACATGGAATATGGTATTTCTAGTGTAAATATCATGTTTATATGATTTCAACTCTTCTTAAACCAAGGATTGAACCTTTGTATGGATTATGCAATTTGAATTTTGTTTATTGGATTACAATGTTTCATTTGTGAAAATTCCTATGTTATTGAACCTAATAATTAACAGCCATATCATGTATGAAGAGTTCATATGCGAAAGGGTTAGAAATTAATGTTTGATTGGTCATTGATTATCTGGCAACATTGGTTTTAGCGATGAACTATGATTTCAACATTTGGCCTAAGGTTACGAGTGAATAATCCTGAGGGAATATTTTTACCATTATGTTTTAGACCCTTCATTACTCCACTCGGTTCTACCAATACTCCTCCCTTGGTTTCATTTAAAACCTATTGATGTCAAAAACCTAATTCTCCAGTCGACTATTATTTCACCCCACATTCCAACTCTACTCCAACCATTTTGTAGAAGTGTCTAGTATGTTGCTCCATCGACCTTTGTTTTGTCACAACCTAGACGAACACTATGCCATTTATTTGTGAATAACTTTTGGCACTTTTTTATTCTTTTTAATGGCCCCAATTGTGAGAAGTGAACCTCATGGATGTGAGACAATAGAAGCCAATGAATAATATTTGGCCTTGTTTAAGGAAGCATGATGGTGGGACTTTATTCAAGCCTTTCGAGGCCATAATGTTGAAGTAGCCAAATCCTTTCCACATACCTACAACTGTAAAGTTGCAAAGGTAGGAGATGCGGAAATTCCTGAAAACAAAGCTTTCATAACCGAAGCCACTCATTTTCCCACAGAAGGAGAGAGGTGGTCTAAGATTTGTTTGGTTAAGAATAATGCATGGGACAAGTTCCTTGTCTTTAAGAAAGCATCATACAACATCAAAGGTGTAGAAATTATATAACTTATGTGTTATATATCCAAGATTCTCCTGATCACACACTATTTTAACTTCATGCACAATACAAAATCTATTCCACCATTGATCATCACATGCGGAAATTAAATCAATTGCAATGCACACATGAAACCATAAAAATTCACACGCATTAACACAGTTGTTTAATGGGAAAGCCTGAAGCTAAAAACCCCAAATATCTATATATAATATATGTCATAGAGATCATGTAACAATCCTCATACAAATCTAAACATGTCAAGCTCTTAGTACAATACAATCAGTACACACTAATCAGGCCCAATCTTGCAAATCCATGCACCGATCTTTGCCACCTGCTAGCATGCCTCTACTGCGCAATCCTTGCTGAATAATGGCTCTGAATGAACTCGAATCCAGCCAGCCTTGCTCACACAATCCTCATTGGCATCTCCACTGAGTGTTGGATGCAATAAATGCATCAATATAGTCACAACTGATAGTCACACTTGCTCTTTCACCTACCTCTCCACTGGTCTCCACTGAAATTGCCATGCACTGTAGTTAACTGATGTATTCTTCAGTTGATTAATGAGTTATTATTTAGTGAACTAATTAACTAATTAATTGACACCACTCTCACTAGTGTATTAATCAGTTAGAATAGATACAACTAGCTCAACTGAGTCTAACTGAGTTAAACTAAATACAACTACACCAACTACTTCTATAACTCCACCAAACTTTGTCACATGAGTTCTAACTGAAGTCCTCATGCATTAGCTCCAGTAAACCCTAAGGAATAGCGTAATTCCTTCTGTCAGCTGTTGTGCCACTTCTATGCACTTAACTGAAGTGCTCCAAGAGAATAAGATAATGTTTAGAGTCCAAATATTATTAAGAGCTAATAATATTCGACATATCTATTTTTAGACTGGCAATCTAAAAATATATTCCGTCCAATATGTCTAAAAATAGAAGTCCATCTATTTTTCCAAATTGATCAACCATCCACAAATAGCAGCATACAACTCATAGAATATGATCGACATGTCTAAAAATAGACATAGTCTAAAAATAGACTTTGCGCCAAAAATAGCCTGCGGGCCCACTTAGTGAAGGCGCCCCTTTTCACTAAGCTCATCATATTGTTGAATCTCAACACTCCCTCTAAAAAAAATAGGGATTATCTGCCACCTCGGTCCTGTCTCTATGGTATTTGAATTTTCTTCTGGTGGCGCTTCGTCAAAATATCCGCATCACGATCCTGCGGCAAGATGAATAAAGTAACAGTCATATAACACACAATCTGCGATATGATGGTACCTGATGTCGATGTGTTTGGATCTATCATGAAATACTATATTAGCCGAGAGTTTAATGCAACTCTGGTTATCACAATAAATCACAGTAGGCTCCAAGTGTGACCCGAACAACCCGACCAGAATCTTCCTCATCCATATGGCCTCGCATGCAGCCAAGCTTGCTGCCATATACTCAGCCTCTGCTGAACTGAGTGCCACGGATCTCTGCTTCCTGCTGTACCAAGAAAATGTTGTCGAACCGATACTGAAGATCCCTCCGGATGTGCTCTTTCGGTCCGTTGGGCTCCCTTCCCAATCTGCATCCATGAAGCCATGCGGCTTCAACTCATTCAAGCGTACGGCCACTTACAATCCCATATCTTGGATGTGCCCTGGGGATATCTTAGGACATGCTTACACGCTTCCAAAAGAGCTTGGTAGGATTAACCATAGCTTGTGAAAGCTGGTTAACAACATAGCATATGTGCAGTGGGTATTATTGACTAGATACATGAGTGAACCAACCAACTGTCGATAAACAGTGGCATCCACTACCTCTGCCAATGTAGCATCCTCTTTCCTCCAACCACCAGGAAGAGGAGTGTCGATAGGCTTGCAGCCATGCATGTTGAACTTCTCCAGTATCTCCCAGGCATACTTTCCTTGAGACACAAACAATCCATCACTGCGCTGCCAAATTTCCAATCCCAGGAAATAATGAAGGAGGCCCAAGTCCTTCATCTCAAACTCCTTTGCAAGATCAGCCTTGCATGAGTGTATCAACGGTTCATCACCTGTCAAAATCAAATCATCTACATAAAGTACAATGATAAGCAACTTACCCTCCACCAAAAGCTTACCCTCCATAACAATCTGGTATAGGTTCGGATCCGCCTCACTCTTGGCGAATCCAATTCCAGTGAAATAATTGTCTATCCGTGTGTACCAAGCACGAGGTGCTTGTTTTAGCCCATACAACGCTCTTTTGAGCTTGCACACATGCGACTCGCTACTGAATATTTCGAATCCTTCAGGTTGCTCAATGTACACCTCCTCCTCAATGACTTCGTTGAGGAACGCAGTCTTCACATCCATCTGATGAATGTGCCAACCCATCTGCGCTGAGAGAGCAAGGATGGTCCGTATGGAAGAATACCTTGCGACAGGTGCAAAGGTTTCTTCATAGTCGATCCCCTCGATCTGTGAGAAGCCTCGGGCAAAAAATCTTGCCTTGTAATTCTCGACGCTCCTGTCAGCGGCTTGCTTCACTTTGTAGATCCATCTCGAACCTACCATTGATTTCCCTTCCGGCCTTGGGACAATATCCCATGCACTGTTTCTGACAATCGAATCATACTCTTCCACCATGGCATTTACCCATGCAGGGTCCTCCACAGCTTCCTCGAAAGAGGATGGTTCTGTCACGATACACTTGCTCATCAGAGCCATGTATCCAGTATATCGGTCAGGTGACTGTCTCTGTACTGTTTGTGACCCCGTGATGTGGGTGCTCCGATGCACGTTGCATCAAGATTCGGTCGCTCGGCTTCTGTGCTTCCATAGTGCGCTTCCGCCCTCTGATGTTTGGCGCTGCATGAGTGGTTTCTTCCACTCCATGAACCTCCTCTTGTGGTTGATCCACATCCTGAGGCTCATCTTTAGGAACTAGTAGCTCCTCATCTGCATGCAAGTGTAGCTCCCTCTCAAACGACAACTTCATGGCTTTCTCCTCATGAAATTTGATATCCCGTCGCACAACAGTCATCCGACTATCTGGAAAATACACATGATAATTGTGGGGTGTTTTTGTGTACCCCACAAATATCCCAACCTCTACGGTCAGCTCCAGCTTCTTCCTGGCATCCTTCGTCACATGAATGTAAACAGGTGAGCCAAAAATCTTCAAATGAGAAATATCAGGCTTCTTACCAGAAAACGCCTCTTCGAGTGTACTCATGCCAAGTACTCTATGAGGACAACAATTTTTCACATAAACCGCAGTGTTGTATGCCTCAGCCCACAAGTGTATGGGAGGGCCCTGATCATGTAACATCGCCTGTGCAGCACCCACGATCGTTCTGTTCTTTCTCTCTGCGACCCCATTCTGCTATAGGTTATAAGGCACTATGAGCTTTATTCAAATTCCTTCTGCATTGCAAAAGTCTTTGAATTTTCCAGAGATGAATTCACCACCATTATTGCTCCTTAGAGCTTTCACCTGCTTCCCCAACTCTTTATCAGCCAGCGCCTTGAACTCACAGAACTTTGAGTATGTCTCGCTCTTCTTCTGCATGAAGAAGATCCTACACTTACGAGAAAAGTCATCAACAAATATCACATAATACCTGTGCTTTGTTGTCGAAGCTACTGAGAAAGGTCCACACACGTCTGTGTGAATTCTCTCAAGGATCGTCGTGGCGCGACTACCCTTCTCATGAAAAGTGGTCTTCACAAATTTTCCCAAAGTACATCCCTTGCACTGATCTGACTACGCAAGTGTACCCTTGGGAACCCTGGTAGAAATCTGCTGCAAAATTTTCAAAGCACCATGGTGAATATGGCCCAATCTCCTGTGCCACAATTTGCCCTCATCCCGGCTCACCACTCCTTCTGCTTTACCTGCCATTGTTGCGCAGCCATCTACCTGTAATTGATAAAGGTTCTTAACTCGAACCCCTATCCTCCGGGTTTCACCAGTTGTTTTACTGTGCAGGAAAGCCTTTCCCTCGCTAAAAACAACATCATATCCCTTGTCTTCCAACATCGCCATAGAGATCAGATTCTTCTTCAATCCTGGAACATGCATGACATCCTTCAATATGAAAGGTTTACCAGACTCCCTCTCAAAGGAAATGGTCCTGATACCAGTCGCACTATATCTACCATCATCACCCATCTCGATGTGTACTCCAAGATCCTTCTCATCTAGATCACTGAACAAATCTTTGTCTTCAGTCATATGGAAAGACGCACCATTGTCAAGAAACCACACTGATCCCATCACACTTGAAACCAAGCATGCGATCAGTGAAAAATCTAGCTCAAAATGCGAGGCTAAGGCCTCTCCAACTGTAGATCCAGCAGCCTGCTTATTTTTCTTCTTCTGTGGACAATTAGTGGTGTAATGTTCGTGTTGGTGACAGTGAAAGCACTTCACCTTGGACAAGTCTTGCTTCTTGCCTTTCGCACCAGATTGCGAAGGATTTTTCTTTCCCTTCCCTTTCCTTGCTTAAGCAGCCAAAGCACAATTTTCTTCATCTTCATTATTCGATGAAGATCCATCCCTAGTCTCCCGCCTTATCTCCTCTTGCACAAGATCTGACCAAAGTCGCTCCCATCCTAGCAGTTTCTCCCAACCATTGACAAAGTCCTCGTAGCTATTCCAACTCTTCAGAAGCCCAAGGCGAGCCAAGCTCACCAAGTCTTCTTCATCTACAGTAACCCCCACACTTCCCAGCTCATCCTTGCAGTGGAAAAAATTCGTGAGGTATTTTGGTATACTGTCGCCTTTCTCCATTTTTATTTTTCTGAGCTTGTCTTTAAGCGCCAACTTCCTCTGGTCGCTTCTGCTTTGGAACAAGTCTGTCAAAGCCTTCCACATCAAGAATGGAGTGGCTTTACCGTGAAGGCTGGATGCAATGTGGTCCTTCACACCTTCCAACAGAATCCTTCGACACTTTGTTGTCTTCTTTTGCCATGCGTCAAGTGTGGCTGCATCGCTAGAAGCAGGTTTTGGAATTTCAGTATCTATGAACTCCTTCAACCCATTATCATCTAGCACCGCCTCCATCTTGTCCTTCCATGCAATATAATTTGAGCTCCTATCAAGGGTATACTCCAATCGCAATCCGTTGAAAGACATTTCAATGAATTCTCAACTTCGACACCAAGAAAACACTGCAGCGAATTTGAATTCCACCAGCACAAAACTCAACCGCTTCAATAATTGCAATCCGCTCCAATGATCAACTGCTCCGATACCATGTAGAAATTATATAACTTATGTGTTATATATCCAAGATTCTCCTAATCACACACTATTTTAACTTCATGCACAATACAAAATCTATTCCACCATTTATCATCACATGCAAAAATTAAATCAATTGCAATGCACACATGAAACCATAAAAATTCACACACATTAACACAGTTGTTTAACGGGAAAGCCTGAAGCTAAAAACCCAAACTATCTATATATAATATATGTCATAGAGATCATGTAACAATCCTCATACAAATATGAACATGTCAAGCTCTCAATACAATACAATCGCTACACACTAATTAG
Source organism: Pinus albicaulis (assembly GCA_034641835.2). Taxonomy (NCBI): domain Eukaryota; kingdom Viridiplantae; phylum Streptophyta; class Pinopsida; order Pinales; family Pinaceae; genus Pinus; species Pinus albicaulis. The sequence goes on from CM076578.1 coordinate 1,478,427,840, forward strand.
GCTCGATCTTGCAAATCCATGCACCGATCTTTGCCACCTGCTAGCCTGCCTCTACTGCGCAATCCCTGCTAAAGAATGGATCTGAATGAACTCGAATCCATCCAGCCTTGCTCACGCAATCCTCATTGGCATATCCACTGAGTGTTGGATGCAATTAATGTATCACTATAGTCACAACTGATAGTCACACTTGCTCTTTCACCTACCTCTCCACTGGTCTCCAGTGAAACTGCCACGCACTGTAGTTAACTGATGTATTCTTCAGTTGATTAATGAGTTATTATTTAGTGAATTAATTATCTAATTAATTCACACCACTCTCACTAGTGTATCAATCAGTTAGAATAGATACAACTAGTTCAACTGAGTCTAAATGAGTTAAATTAAATACAACTCCACCAACTACTTCTATAACTCCACCAAAGTCTATCACATGAGTTCTAACTAAAGTCCTCATGCATTAGCTCTAGTAAACCCTCAAGAATAGCATAATTCCTTCTGTCAGCTGCTATGCCACATCTGTGCACTTAACTGAAGTGCTCCAAGAGAATAAGATAATGTTTAGAGTCCAAATATTTTTAAGAGCTAATAATATTCGACATATCTATTTTTAGACTGGCAATCTAAAAATAGATTCTACCCAATATGTCTAAAAATAAAAGTCCATCTATTTTTCCAACTTGACCAACCATCCAAAAATAGCATCCAGCAACTCATAGAATATGATCGACATGTCTAAAAATAGACTTTGTGCCAAAAATAGCCTGCGGGCCCACTTAGTGAAGGCGACTCTTTTCATTAAGCTCATCATCTTGTTGAATCTCAACAAAAGGTGTGCATATAAAATTGTTGAAAAGTAAATGGAGTGACCTAGTTTTAATTATGAGATATTATATTACATGTGAGGGTCATTATGGTTTTGTTTTCTACTATCATTTTCAGTTGCTTATGGTATTTTTGGGTTACAAGTTGAATCTCCCTTATTACTTATTTACAAGTCTCACAAATTTTTTTGAAGTTATACCAGAAAGGTTTCAAAAAATATTGATAGAAGTTTATTACACTATGGATTGATTTATATTTTGGTTGAGTTTTGATTATCCCAAATGAGGGATTCCTCGGAAGCTTTTCTTTGTAGATATAAGTATGTGAAACCTTCGGAAAATGGTGGGGAAAATATTTTGTTGAAAGTTGAAGAAGATAAGGAGGAATTTCATGAGACTTCAAAATAAACCATTGCTTCCCCACTTTGTCAAGGTTCTATTCCTGAAAACACTGGCTAACAGTCTCAATTGAGCACACTAAATGGCATTTGTGAAGAGCTCGTAGACTCGTTTTTCACTCATATTGCTCGTACTATGACTAAAAGGACCAAAATTGGTTTCAGCCAACAAAATACTGATCCCACTCTCTCAGAAATCTCTGAGTCTGAGCCAAATGTCTCTATGTATTGTGACCATAACAAATCTATAAACACAAAAGCCATATGTGAGAAAATTGTAACCATGTCCTAGGTTAGAAGTAAACACATTTCTTGACAGATTTCTTGAGCCAAAAGGAACAAGTTTAAAAAGAGTTCAACCACGCCCATCCCTGTTTAGATAGGCATTCCTAAGGAATATTCACGTAAAAAGGAAAATCCAGAAATCAAGGCAGTCGAATATTTTAAGATAATCTTGTCTTTAGTAAATTCGATGATGTTGCATTTAGATTCGACAATGATTGTAAAAATCAAATGGATCTCACAAATGCATGCAGAGTTGTTTTTGGTAAGAGAGCTACACATGCATAGTTCCTTGTCCCAAAAACAAGGTTCATGAATTACTAGAAGAGAATAGAAAACTTAGGATACAAAACAAATCCCTGACAAAACAACATGATAAATAAGTTACCGAGCTCAAAGAGAAATTCGAGTTGGCTGAGAAACAAGTTGTAATTAAATCTTTTGGTATTAACGTTATTATTACTTTTGATTGTAAAATATTACTGCTTCAAAATGATTGATGTTTGGTTCAATGGTTTTTTATTTTCATGTATTTTGAAAGGTACAAATAAATGTTTGTTAGTTTGTTAATTTCATTAATAGTAGCTACAGAATCACATATTTTGTAGCCACTATTCTAGATAGATATTGTTTGGTAATTACATCTATGTGTGATCCTACAAGTAATATATGTAGTTGCATGACCAAGTATGAATTTCCAAATTCGATTAGTCTTCCTTGCTGACTTGGCATCTTAGTTGTTATAGTTGTTTATTTTTAAAGAGTCGATAGAGGTCAAAGGTTGTAGGATAAAATTTGTTACCAAGATTATGGGGACCGTGATCTCTATTTTTGATGGGTAATAATTTTATATTATTATTTAATCGTTACCTTTTTGGATTTCAATGGTTTCTTTGACTTTGACTCGGGAACACTCACTTGACTTTTTTTTCAAAGAGTCAATGTTAAAAAATAAATTTCGACTATCCATCTTTGACTAATTCTATTTGTTTGGATTTTAAATCAAGTTATTTTCTCACGATTGTCATCTACAAGATTTAACTTAGTTTTCATATTATGTACATTTAAATGAATGGAGTTTTTTTCATAAATTCAAATTGTCATATATATAATATTAAATGCAAATATAATTAATAATAGATTGTTTTAATTTCTTGATATGTTCTTTTATCTTTCTTTTGTTATGAACATATGTCACTAGTTTATATTAAATGAACCATTATTTTTATTTACGGGGAAGTAGAACCGGTCTTTTAATTAATTATATATTTTTTTCATTTTACTTAATTTTATGGTTTTTAATGTAAAATTTATTAAAATGAGTTGAAATTTATTTTAGTTTGTTTGGACGAATAAGTGAGTATAATTGTGTTTTTTCTCATTTTTCTTCAATTTATTTTTTTTTGCATTAAAATTCATTTTTTATTTATAAAATTTAAATTATTTTTTAATTTTGTTATAATTTATTCCTTCAAACTAGTTAGAGTTTTTCTTCTCATGATTCTACAAACTATATATTTGTGCATAATTGTTAACCCATAACCAGTTGTAAATATTCACATAGGATACTTAGAAAAGCTTTAATGATTTACTTATTGTAAAGGAAAGAAATATCAAGCTAACACAACCACTAAACAATTAGGAACAACCACACAAAACAGATTGGGTTATTTAAAGAACCTTGGTTCGGGTTATCTCCTCTCAATGTTGACGAGTGGACATTTATGCCCATTAATAGGTGGATATACCCTCCATCCATGTGCTTCACATGCATGGTGGAATAGACTTGGCCCTCTCTCCATTATCAATAAGGTCTCTACAATTAAAGTGAAGGTAACGAGAAAAACATTTTTCTGATGGGGTTGAGCTCTACAACGGAAAGCGGTTGTTCTAGGGTTCTGACTACCTCTGCAACGACATTGCCCTAAGCGCAAACGGGAGACCTGTGGAAAGCGCATGCACCTGGCTCAGTGACCCAGCTGCGTCCTATGCATGGGCTATGGCCACTCCACTGGGGGGAGGTAACCCACCTCCCCCTACAAACGAGGAATGGAACCAAAAGCAAGGACCAGACAAGAATGATGCAACCCGGACAACCTATGACAATATTGAAATAGAACAGAGGAATGAAGTACCACAGGCGCAGGCCTCCGTGGACACTCCGAAGATGCCAGCTGCGACCTTTGCGACATGCAAACCCATTGTGGCCGAAAGACCTAAAATCGATCTACCCAGCCACCGCATTAATGCCCAGATTCAGTTTATGAGAGATCATGCTCTTATTGGAAAGTTTATCAGCTACTGGCCAACTGAGAAAGCTTTGCAGGGATGGATCGCTTCGAAATGGAAGCCCAAAGGTCATGTTACCCTACAGTTAGGGCCAAAGGGTTTCTTCAATGCCATTTTCAACTGCATCGAGGACCGAAACAGAATACTAGACGGGGGCCTTACTTCTTCAACTCAACTGGCTTATACCTAAGAGATTGGATCGAAAGATTCAATCCGGATAAAGAAAACTTCAACTGGGCTTCGGTTTGGATACGTTTGTATTCCCTGCCGCTTGAATACTGGGATGAAGAATCGCTAACTGCGATTGGCAAAGGGTTAGGCAAGTTCATCAAGACAGCGGAGGAAACAAAGATCAGAAGATACACCTCCTATGCTCAAATATGTGTATACATGCATCTCGACAAGCCCTCCCGGATGTGGTAAGTCTTTTTCATGATGATTTTGAATGGATCCAGCCTATAGATTATGAACATGTTCCCTTTCAATGTCATAGATGTCATGCTCATGGCCATCTATTTAGAGATTGCCCTCTTAACAATACCCCCAAGAACAAAGAAGCCGAGGACAAGTCTGAAGCGGATGGGTTCACCAAAGTCTCTAATCCAAAAAGCATAACAAGAAACCACCAACGACGCCCAAAAAACCCAACCCACAAGCCAATACCCCTTCCACCAGCAATAGCTTTGATATTTTGACTAAGCAAGACCTCTCGGATAACATCCCCTCAGCACCCTCTGACCCCTCTTCTAAGCCCTCCTCCTCTGCCTCAATCCCAGATCCTTCTGATTCTAAACCAAGCCTGCAAGAACCGCAGAATATGGCGACCATGGATACCAAGCTTAATCCAGAGACAGGTCTTGTCATCTGGAAACCGAATAGTATGGATATTCATAGCCTCCTGCTAGATCCTACTCACTCCAAAACGGAAAACCCAGAAAGTAGCCAACTTAGCCACATGGATGAGGAACCAGAGAGCTTCGATTTGGGTGATCTTGATATCTTGGGACTGGAACAAGCCTGCAGACGAAAAGAGTATAAAAAAATCAATCCTCGATAGATTGATAGCCTGAAAGTGGTCCTTTTTCGAGCACAACAACAAAGGAAATTGGGCATTCAACTAGGATGTCAATGGGATGGACAAAAAATTATCAAGGAATCAAAGAAAAGAGGTAGAAAACCAGATCTGCAAAGAACCATCATCATAGGGTAAATGTTGGTGGAGTCTGGAAGATATCCCAAATTGACCCGGTTCTATAAGCCGCTTCCCAATAGTTCCTCATGAAGCTCATCTCATGGAATGTAAGAGGGTTGAACAACCCTCAGAAATACAGGATGATTAAAAACATGATTCAGTAAGAAAGACCTCAAATCTTCTTTCTCCAAGAAACCAAATGCAATAGCAAAGCTCTTGGCACTATCCTAACCAAAGCATGGCCAGGGTGCCACTTAGTTTCGGTTGATGCCTCTGGCACTTTGAGAGGCCTAGCAATAGCGTGGGATACACAAACTATCTCGCTCACAGACTACCATGCCTCGCATAACCTCATTTAGGCAAATTTTCATCTCATAGGTACAAATATACATGGGCATCTCTCAAATGTCTACTTTCCTCAAGATTCGCCGAGCAAGATGGTGATCCTGAACACAATGGAGGCTCTCAAATCCAACAGAACCCACCCCCTATGGATAATAGGAGGGGATTTTAATATGATCACCAATCTTGAAGAAAAGACAGGAGGTCGACCAAGACTGGAGATCGAAAGCTCCCACTTCAAAGAATTCATCAACAGAAACTGGCTCATTGATCTGCCTTTCACCAATGGAATGTATACTTGGAACAACAAAAGATCTGGAAATCAGCAAATCGCGTCCAAACTGGATCGCTTCTTAATCTTAGATAACACCATACACTTGGGGGCAGACATCTTTGCTTCCATTTTACCCATATCGAGCTCAGACCATTGGCCTATTTATCTACAATGGCAGCGACTTGGAAACTTATCCAAGCGACCCTTCAGATTCAAAGCCTTCTGGATCAATCATCCTAACTTCAAAACCCTGGTTCACACAGCTTGGGAGAATTTCGTTCCGCCAGCTGGATCCAAAATGTTTCAATTTCAGCAAAAGCTGCAATATCTCAAATCTCAAATCAAAATTTGGAACCACTCTATATTTGGGAATATCTTCCAGGAGAAAAAACTTCTAGAACACAAAATGGCTGAGCTCCAACAGGAAATCATCAATAACAGAAGAACAGAGCCTCTTGCAACTTAGGAACAAAGGCTCCATGACCAGCTGGATGAAAGAAGAAAACAAGAAGAAATACTTTGGCGACAAAAATCAAGAATCCGATGGTTAAAAGAAGGCGAAAAGAACACAAAATTATTCCATCGTTCTACCATTCAAAGAAGAATGAACAACATAATCACTCAGATTACAAACCAGCTAGGAGAACGACTGGAAAATCATGATGAAATTGAACAAGTGCTCCTGGAGCACTTTAAAAATGTTCATCAAGAACCTCCAATCAACAGACAACCAACAATCAATAAAATTATTCAGCATATTCCTACAATTATAACAAAGGAGCACAACCAAATGCTACTGAGACCAATCTCCTTGCAGGAGGTAGAAACAGCAATGGCCCAATCCAAATATGGCAAAGCCCCAAGTCTGGACGGCTTCACCTCAAACTTCTTTCACCATTTCTGGGATCTCATTAAAATGGAAGTTTGGCAACTGGTGGAAGAATCGAGATCAATGCACTGGCTCCTCCCATCTCTAAATGCAACTTTTATCACTCTCATACCTAAAGAAGATCAATCAAACACACCAGACAAATTTCGTCCCATAGCTCTGTGCAATGTTATCTATAAGGTGATCTCAAAGGTCATAGCCAATAGACTCAAGCCGTTGCTCCCGCTGCTAATCTCGCCTGAACAAACCGGATATGTGGAAGGACGTCAAATTCTTGACGGAATCATCCTAACGCATGAATTCATTCACTCCTTGAAGCTCAGCAAAAAGGTAGATATGCTCCTTAAAATTGATCTTTCCAAAGCTTTTGATAAGTTAAGTTGGAATTACATACAACAGATGCTGGTTGCTTTTGGATTCAATCAAATGTGGGTAAGATGGGTAATGAATCTTATCTTCTCCACCTTTTCCTCCATCCTGGTTAATGAGATACCCTCTCATCCGTTTTCTCCTTCGAGAGGAATTAGACAAGGATACCCATTATCTCCTTTTCTTTTTGCTCTCATGGCAGAAGGCCTTGGGCGACTAATACAAAATGCTCTACATACCCAGAAATTGAAAGGCATCACCCTCCATGGCTCCCCAGCCACCACCCATCAACAATTCATGGATGATAACATGTTATTTTTGGCACCCATCTGTTCAAGAAGCACATTCATTTAAATCCATCCTGGATCTCTTCTCTGAAGCCTCTGGTACATCCATAAACTCTGCCAAATCTCAGATCTACTTCTTTAACACCCCATTACATGCTCAAACCAATATTTCTCGCATTCTGGGTTTCTCCATAGAAAATCTTCCTGCCAAGTATCTAGGCGCCCCTCTCATCGATTCTGCCATCAAGCACTCTTCATGGAAACTGCTCCTAGAAAAATTGGAAGCCCACCTTTCCTCTTGGACCTATCGAGCCCTCAACATGGAAAGTAGATTAATTCTTATCAAAGCTGTATTGCAATCCATGCCTCTATACCTATTCTCGGTCCTAGCAGTGCCGAAATGGGTACTCAAACAGAGAAATCTCTGAAACGCAATTTTCTATGGGGATCTTCTGGATAGAATCGCAAATGGGCTCTAGTCAAATGGAGCACTGTGTGCACCCCTAAGGAAGCTGGAGGACTTGGACTCCGGGATCCGACTCACAACAATGAAGTAATGGGAGCGCAAATATGGTGGAAATTGATGTCGGCTCCACACACTCCTTGGGCCAAATTATGGACAGCTAAATACGCCAACAACAGACCTCCAGAAGACCTGATAAGATTATCCCCTAAAGTAACAGGCTCGCTAATTTGGAATGCGGCTAAACAACACAGTGCACTGATCCAACAACATAGTTTTTGGGAGGTTCATAATGGAAGCACGACTAGATACTGGGTGGACTCATGGCAAAAAAAACCCAAGTTAGTCGATATCCTCAATCCTCACAATCTGGGGGATCCGACCATTAACCTGGAAGATAAGGTAAATCAGCACTGGCTCCCTTCAAGCAACAACGGATTCAGGTAATGGAAGCATTCTGCTCAAATCGTTCCCCAGGAACAAGAAGCCACATGGGAAGCCCTTAGCATGGAACTGCATCAAAGGAAGATCAGATGCTTGGAGGAACCGGACATTCTTAGATGGGGATACACCACCAAAGGAATGTTCACCACAAAAGAATCCTACTCATTGATGCACCCGATCACTGATCCTCCTGACCCTATTTGGCAGCATTTATGGTCTCCAAGAATCTGGCCCAGAGTTTCTACTTTGCTATGGCTTCTCAGCCACAAAAGAATTCTCACTTGGGATAATTTGATCAAAAGGGGCTTCATAGGACCTTCTCGATGTCCCAAATGTAATCAAAACAATGAAACAATTCAACACCTAATGGACTCTTGCACTCTTGCAAATAAACTCTGGGAGAAACTAAGTTTTCGATGCAGAAGGATCAAACCTTCCAGGGACATAATCAACACTATTCGCAACTGGCCCATGAAACCTTTCAGCAACACTCTTCTCAACACACTATGGCACCTACTCCCAAGCCTGCTCGTATGGACAATCTGGAAGGAAAGAAACAAGAGAATTTTTAGAAGCCAAAGCACATCGTTGGAAATAATCTGGAGCAATTTCTTCAACAACCTTCAAGAATCACTGGCTCTTCATGAATGGAAGGAAGAAGATCTTCCTACAAAGCTAAGGGAAAAAGCCATTTGGGAGAATTGGAAACTTTAGATCACTCATACTCCAACTAACACTTCAAAGAATACACCGAGAATTCCAAAACAATGGCTTCCTCCCTCCATAGGACTGCTTAAACTGAATTTCGATGGTGCTTCCAAGGGCAACCCCGAAAAAGCAAGGTTTGGTGGAATTTTCAGAGACTCCAGTGGGGCTCCTCTAGTAATCTACTATGGCTCTATTGGTTGGGACACCAACAAATCTGCAGAATTAGAAGGTCTGTGGCAAGGGCTCTACTTAGCTCAGCACTACAATTACTTCCCCATTGTTATTGAAGGTGACTCCCAGGTGCTCACCAACATGGCTAATCAACTTCTCTGGGGAACTACTGCAGCCAAAGTGGCAACCAGTTGGAGACTAGTAGCCCGACTAGAAATGATGGACTGATGGCTAAAGGTTTACAAAGCCATCTCGTTCACCCATATCAAACGAGATGGCAACAAAGTTGCAAATTTCTTGACCAATGTTTGAGTGAACAATGAAGACACTCTCAACCATGGTCCCCCCAATATTCCTCATGAGAGTGCACTTCTACAGGACTACATCACGCTGGTGCACAAAGACATTGCAGTTCTGGATGTGGATGAACATTAATGTAGATGGGATGTACATCCCTGGGAGGTTTTCGAAGTGGTGCGTGTGGTGTGGCCATATGGCCACCCACAGGTGCATTAGCTCACCCATTAAAATCGCTACCCATAAACGCATTAGCGTCATTAATATTCACCATCGCCGAAATTATGAGCTCCTCTGGTTCATTATTCCTCCGCTGCACAGGCTCTCTGTTCATTCCCTCCCTGCTTGCTTGTCTCCCACTCCGCAGAGATGCTTTGTCCTCCTGGTAGCGCTGAGCCAAGCACTCGAACACATACAAGAAGACACTGCTTTCTCCTTGGCTGCATCAGGATAACACCAAACTTCCACCACACCCAGAGTTCACTCTGTTTCAAGAATTCTTGGCCTCTTGCAATTCACTCCTCGCCTGAACTTGAGCAACGCCATTCCCGTCCAAGCACCATTGAAAGAATGCCTCACCTCAGACAAGGAATGAGAAGCCGACGCCGCAGCAGTCAAGGCAGGCCTATTTGCTCTTAGTCCACCTCCAGTTCTGATACCTCCTCCGCTGACTTCTCTCACGGCCACTACCTTGAAACCCAGAGCAAACGAGGAAGATCCAGGCTTGCTGGGCAGGCGCATCCTTTCCATGGCTCCCAGCCTCATGACATTGCGTCTCCTTCGCAACCAGCCTCTCAGCTTTTAGCCACCCCTGACTCCACTCCAACCGCCCAAATTTCTCTCCGCCAAACCACCCACACAACTGAGTTTCAATTCGCTTGCACCATGGACAAACCTGTTATCACCACTTTCATCATGGTCACCCTCCGGGAGGAAGCAACAAGCTCTACCACTTCAGGCGTGCCTATTCAGCAGAACCCTTAGGACAAAGATGACTCCAAGAACGAGAGAGCTCCGCTAGGGATGGAAAGTGCTGGTAAGACTGGTCAAAGGGACGACACCATGGTCAAAGGGACGACACTAAGGAAAAGCTTCGCATGATGAAGCCGGAAAAGCGACCAGCATAAAGTATCGAAGATGAAGATGGCAAGGAAGCTGCGAATACAAGTGCAAGCCTCATCGAGAGAACCTCCTCTAATGATATAAATGGACTCACGGAATATGTCTTGGCTTGCCCTGGTTCATTTTTTTTGATAATCTCTCTTTTTCTGAGAATGAAAAATGTTGTCTATTTTCTGAACTTAATGCTGGTTTCCCCTAAGTGGGTGGCAAGACAATTATCTAAGGGACTGGTTTCCCCCTCAGGAGTAGTCTAGAATCATGTTTTTTTGATAGCTTATACCCAGCTCTCAGGCTCACTTAGCTGAGGCTGCGGTCGCCATGTATTATTATGTTATATAAAGAGAAATAGACTTATTCAGAAACCCAAAAAAAAAAAAAAAAAAAAAAGGGTAACGAGAAAAACATTAAGGAGATAATGAATGAGCATGGGTTGTTAATCCCGATATAAGCCTCATGCTAACACTAAAACCCCCTTATTATTCCATTACATTGAGTGACTACATTTCTATCATTATATTGTTATGTAGGCTATAACCTTTCATGGTTTCATTTTATTATAATTTGACCCTTTATTATACACACACACACACACAAAGGAGACCTAGCCTTAGAATGATCAAATCTTGTCTTGTACACTGTATTCATCATAAAAAGAGTTTTTTTGATCCAGATTTATGTAGGAACACAATAAATTACAGAAATAGACATAAACACAAAGATGCAACGGAAACAATCCTTCATTTTATTAAAATCAAATGATTGAAATTTGCTTACAGAAAGAATGGAAATAAATTAGCTAGGGTGCTAGTAGCTTATCTCTAAGAAGAGATGTGACAGCTACAGGCCTCTGAACTGTGTTACAATGAGGCTCAAGGGCCTATTTATTATCGAGAAACAATGGAAAACTCCAAACATCCAAAAACCTAACCCTAGGAGGTGAAGCGCCAAAATTATGGGCCCCGTTTGGGTAAATTGGTGTTTCAAATTTCCGGGGACATAACTTTGGCATACGATCTCTGTTTGACGTGAACCATACCTCGTTAGAAAGATCTATCTAAGGAGTAAAGTTTTTGTGTGAGGAACATTGGTTCTTAGACTGATGTTGATCTCGGTTTTCCCAAAAAATGTCATTTAGGGCCTCAAAACGGCTTCGGAAGTTCAGGACCTGAAAAACTGCTAATATAGTAAGTTGTGTTGAAATTGGAAAATTGAAAGAACTGATGGTGGAATTTCAAATGGAATAGGTGGGTGGTCCCCAATAACCACCTGGATCATTAGGGCCCCAAAACGACTCTAGGAGTGCAGGACCTGAAACCTGCTAAAAATATTAAGTTGTGCTGAAAGTGAAAAGATGCAAGAATTGATGGTGTGGGTCCAAATGGAATAGGTGGGTGGTCACCAATATCCACCTAGATCATTCCTCCCTCCTTAGGAATTAATGGTCCCCATTGCATTGAGATCCTCCATGAGATGAGGAAAATTATGTTGAATTGGGTATTAGATTTGTCGAAGATGTCATGGACCTATGGGAGGACATGCTGAATGCGTTTAGAAAATTTGGTTTATTTATCAGCCTCATACAGTACATGTGTGGATTCTGTCTGTGTGGTTGCATGAGGTGTGGAAACATCAGGTGGTGGTGCATTGGGGGTCAGATCAATGGAGTGCTTGTCGTGACAGTGTAGATGAACCTCTATGAGTGAGGAGAAAATTTCCTCATATTCCTCCATGACTTTGTCCATCTGCTGCAGCTGTGCATGGGAGCCCTATTTCGAGGTTGTGGCCACAATATTCTCCTTTACCTATGAGTGAGTTGTAAGGAAAATAAATTTCCTGGTTTGGGAAACAATCTTACTGTGTTGTTTTGCAGTAGTCAAAGAGATGACAAGAGGCGATACTACCTCAGGTATCCTATACAAGTTATTTCCCAAAGTAATAATAACAACATGAGGCCTAGACTCATACACAACATGTCGCCTCCACAAGTATGGTTGGCCCAATAATACATTAGCTACATCAAGAGGAGCAACATCACACAATACCTCATCCGTGAATGGCTTGATATTGTACGAAAGGCGACACTGCTGGCGGACGTGGAGATCTCTCCCTGGGTGAAGCCACCCGATGGTATACGGTTGCAGGTGTGCTATGGTCGGTAGGGCAAGTCATTTCACGACCTCTGCTGAAATGAGGTTATTTTGGCTTCCGCTATCGACAAGGAATTGCAGTGGAGAACCCTTCACCCACATCTGCGAATAATGGAAGAGGCGCTCCCCCTCCTTTGGATCCTCCCTCTGGATCTTGGTGGTGGTAACAAATGGCACTGGAATCCGCATCAATGATTTGCTTCCCTTTGTCATTACCTTTGTCTGAATCTGACTCAGGATCAGAAAATGCATCTGATTCGGGTACCTTTAGTTAAGCCACCAATGACTATTTGGACCGACACTCGTTTGTGCTGTGAGTGGGGCTGTTATGAAATTCACATCACTTCCTCATGTCCTTATTTGGATTTGTGGTGTTGTTCTGAGTCGCCCTGCTTTGGCCTTTCCCCTTGTTCTGTGGTTCGGGGGCACCTTTCCCTGACTTCGGTTTCACAGATCCAAAGTCTCGCTTCTTCTGCTTTAATTTCTACTCGATCTTGGCGGCATAGCGATATGCTGTGCCAAGCGATGTAATGTCAAGGAAATCCATTTCCTCTTGAATGTGTCTGTGTAGATAGTTGTGGTACTTGAGCACCAAATGTATCTCTGAATCTTTAATACCCAACTTTGTGCACAGGGTATGGAAAAATTTCACAAGTTCGTGCACATCTTGATCCCCTTGCTACCACAACATGGTCCATTGGATGTATTTGTCCTCATAGTTCCCCACAGGGTAATATTTTTCCTTGATGCCATCTCATAATGAATTCCAAGTGGGTGTGGCTGAGAATAGATAGGGTTCCCCCTCTTCCTTTTGCTCATAGTAGTTTTCCCACCAGTCTTTGACACGGGGGGTAGCTTTGAGGAGTGCAAAAATAATCTTTTATCGGTTGGAGAAATCATGGACTGAGAAATACTCTTCCAGCAAATTCAACCATCTATCTACGACGTCTGCATCTATCTGGCCTTCAAATACAAGAATGTCAAAGTTTACCTATACCTTGAAGGGAGTGGCGCCTCCAGAGTGGCTATTGGATGTAAATGCGCTGTAGGTGGGAAGTCGTTGAAGGATCTGAGCAAAGTTATCCATCATCACGTTCCTTTGTTTCTCAAGGGTCTCCTTGAGAAATATTTTGATAGGATCTCTTTCTTCCTCATCTTTCTTTTCTTCCACCATGGGAGTTCATCGGGGTTTGCGAGGCTAATCTTGCAAGGGTTCAACCAGATCGAGCCCTAACTCCTTATACCCTGACCGCGTTGGGGACATGCAAAGAAAAACAGAGAAAGAGAAGACCCCTCTGATACCACTGATCTAGATTTATGCAAGAACATAATAAATTACATAAATAGACATAAACACAGAGATGCAATGGAAACAATACTTCATTTTATTAAAATCAAATGACTGAAATTTTCTTACATACCTAATGGAAATAAACTAGTTAGGGCGCTAGTAGCTTATCTCTGAGAAGAGATGTGGCGGCTACAAGCCTCTGAACTGTGTTACAATGAAGCTTGAAGGCCTATTTATTATTGAGAAACAATGGAAAACTCCAAGCATCCAAAAAACTAACCCTAAGAGATGAAGCGCCAAAACTGTGGGCCCCGTTTGGGTAAATTTGTGTTTCAACTTCCGAGGGACGTAACTTTGGCATACGATCTCTGTTTGACGCACATCATACCTTGTTAGAAAGACCTATCCGAGGAGTAAAACTTTTGGTGTGAGAAACATTAGGCCATGGACCCATGTTCCTCTTGGTTTTCCCAAAAAATGTCGTTTAGCGCCTCAAAATGGCTCTGGACGTTCAGGACCCGAAAAAACTGCTAAAAATAGTAAGTTGTGTTGAAACTGAAAAACTGAAAGAACTAATGGTGGAATTTCAAATGGAATAGGTGGGTGGCCCCCAATATCCACCTAGATCATTAAGGCCCCAAAACGGCTCCGGGAGTGCATGACCCAAAAACCTGCTAAAAATAGTAAGTTGTGTTAAAAGTGAAAAGATTCAGGAATTGATGGTGTGGGTCCAAATGGAATAGGTGGGTGGCCACCGATATCCATCTGGATCATTTTCTCAAACTTGTGGAATTGCAAAGAAGGCATATGAGATATTACACACCAAACTATTATATTCAAAAGGGTTCAAATCTCAGAGATATATATATAAAAGAAATCATCCATTCAAATATTCTCCAAATTAAAGTTTCAAAGGTATGTAACTTACATGTGACATAAATTTTGATTAGAAGATCATTTTGTGATTGAAAGTTGTGATAAAGAGTATTATTATTATTTTCTTACATGGCTCCAAAGAACTTTGTACACATATGATACAAAGGGAACAATTATAATAAAATGGGATGATGAAAGGTTCTAGCCTACATAACAATATGACAATAGAAATGTAATCACATAATATCTAGGGTTTAAGTGTATGTTTTTTGGGGGTGTTGTTGGTTTTTAAATAACTCCCCTTCCATTTTTTTAAATGAAATGTGTCCCCTATTTTTTATATCAGATTCCTAAGTTTTTTTATTTCCTTATTGATTTTGAACATCATTTTTTCCTTATTTTGGGTTGTTGATCTTTTGATGAATGACAAAGGTCTTCAATTTTTATGATTGTTGGATTGAGACTTGAAACGAGTTTGTAACAACTTTCTTTACATTGACCCCTTGGATTATTTTTCTTATAATGACTACCTTTAATAAGTTAATGGATTTTATTGCAATTCCTAAGGCTATCATGAATTATATACGAATTGGTGTTTTTCCCTACGTTTTCTTAAAAGGTTGGATGAATTTTCATTTTCATTTCCTTTATGTTATGTGGACACCACTATTTCATAATTTCAACACCATTAATAGGGATTGATCTCCTATTAAGTGGCTTATAACAATTCAGTTTAAATGACATGGCATATGGTACTTCTAGTTGAACCCAGAGGCTTATTCTACAATCCAGTATGAGGGACATGTGTAAGTATGCCGTGTCCTAAAAAATAATAAAAATAGTTTTAGCTTATGTAGGCCAAACAAAAATTTAAGATTAAATAACCATATAAATAAATAATTAAAAAACTATTAACAAAACAATTAGCTCAGTTGATATTTTACTTTCACTTTTCAAGTAATAAATACAATATTTAGATGTTTATTTTAAATAATATAATTTTACAAAGATAAAACATCCAATGTGGATTATGAATAAAATATTTTAACATGACTTAATATAAATTGACTCAATACACATGTTATGTAATCTTTATAACAATCAAAAATGTAATTTAAATAGTAAAAAATTACACATTGATTTTTACTCTAAAATAAATTTGCAACAAAATAAATCTCAACTCATGTTAGATCTGTGTTTTAGATGAATCTATGCTAATGTAAATATCATGATTATATGATTCCAAATCTTTTTAAACAAAGGATTGAACTTTTGTATGGATTATGCAATTTGAATTTGGTTTATTGGATTACAATGTTTCATTTGTGTCAATTCCTATGTTATTGAACCTAATAATTCATAGTCATACCATGTATGAAGCATTCATATGCGAAACGGTTGGCAATCAATGTTTGATTGGTCGTTGCGATTATCTGGCAACGTTGGTTTTAGTGACGAACTGTGATTTCAACATTTGGCTTAAGGCTACGAGTGAATAATCATGAGGGAATACTTTTACCATTATGTTTCAAAACCTCTATTACTTGACTCAGTACTACTAATAGTCCTCCCTTGGTTTCATTTTAAAACCTATTTATGTAAAAAACCTAATTCTCAAGTTGACTATTATTTTACCCCACATTCCAACTCTGCTCCAACCATTTTGCAGAAGCATCTGGTATGTTTCTATGTCGACCTTTGTTTTGTCACAACCTAGTCGAACACTATGCCATTTATTTGTGAATAAATTTTGGCACTTTTTTATTCTGTTTAATGGCCCCAATTGTGAGAATTGAACCTCATGGTTGTGAGACAATATAAGACAATGAAATATTTGGCCTTGTTTAAGGAAGCATACTGGTGGGAATTTATTCAAGCATTTTGAGGCCACAAAGTTGAAGTAGCCAAATCCTTTCCATAGACCTACAACTGCAAGGTTGCAAAGGTAGGAGATGCGGAAATTCCTGCAAACAAAGCTTTCATAACCAAAGCCACTCATTTTCCCACATAAGGAGAGAGGTGGTCCAAGAACTGTTTGGTTAAGAATATTCCATGGGACAAGTTCCTTATCTCTAAGAAAGCATCGTACAACATCAAAGGTATGCATATAAACTTGTTGAAAAGCAAATGGAGTTACCTAGTTTTAATTATGAGATGTTATATTACATGTGAGGGCCATTATGGTTTTGTTTTCTACTATCATTTTCAGTTGTTCATGGTATTTTTGGGTTACAAGTTGAATCTCCCTTATTACTTATTTAAAATTCTTACAAAAAATGTTGAAGTTATACCAGAGGGGTTTCAAAAAACCTTGATAGAAGTTTATTACACTACGGATTAATTTTTATTTTGGTTGAGTTTCGATTATCCCAGATGAGGGATTCCTCGCAAGCTTTTCTTTGTAGATATAATTTTGTGAAACCTTTGGAAAATGGTGGGGAAAATATCTTGTCGAAAGTTGAAGAAGATAAGGTGGAATTTCATGAGAATTCAACAGAAACCCTTGTTTCCCAAGTTTGTCAAGGTTCTATTCCTGAAAACCCTCGCTAATAGTCTCAATTGAGCACGTTAAATGGCACTTGTGAAGAGCTTGTAAACTCGTTTTTCACTCATATTGCTCGTAATCTGACTAAAAGGACCAAAATTGGTTTCGGCCAACAAAACAATGATCCCACTCTCTCTGAACACTCTGAGTCTGAGCCAAATGTGACTATGTATTGTGACCATAGAAAATCTATAAACACAAAATCCATATGTGATAAAATTGTAACCACGACGTCCTAGGTTATAAGTAAACAAATTTCTTGACATATTTCTTGAGCCAAAAGGAACAAGTTTAAAAATTGTTCAACCACACTCATCCTTGTCTAGATAGACATTCCTAACGAATATTCACCTAAAAAGGCAAATCCAGAAATCAAGCCAATCAAAGATTTCAAAGATAATCTTGTCATTAGTAAATTCAACAATGTTACATTTAGATTCGAAAATGATTGTAAAAATCAAAAGGGCTCTCACAAATTCCTGCAGAGCTGGTTTTGGCAAGAGAACTATGCATCCATAGTTCCTTATCCCAAAAACAAGGCTCATGAATTACTACAAGAGAATAAACAACTTAGGATACAAAACAAATCCCTAACAGAACAACATGATAAATAACTTACCGAGCTCAAAGAGAAATTACAGTTGACCGAGAAACAAGTTGTAATTAAATCTTCTGATATTAACATTATTATTAATTTTGATCTATAAAATATTACTACTTCAAAATTATTGATGTTTGGTTCAATGGTTTTTTTTTCATGTATTTTGAAATATACAAATAAATGTTTGTTAATTTCAATAATAGTAACTACAAAATCACAAATTTTGTAGCCACTATTCTAGATAGATATTGTTTGTTAATTGCATCCATGTAATCCTACAAGTAATATATGAAATTGCACAACCAAGTATGAAATTCCAAATTCGATTAGTCTTCCTTGCTCACTTGGCATCTTAGTTGTTATAGTTGTTTATTTTTAAAGAGTCAACAACTTTGTTACCAAGATTATGGAGACCGTGATCTCTATTTTCGATAGGAACTAACTTTCTTTCTTTCTTTTATAAATATATTATGAATCATTGAGTGGGAAGAGGAGTCGAATATACAAAGTTTTGCACGTGGTGACATTGAAATTTTGTTTATACAAAACTACTGTAAGTTTTGTTATTAAATGTTTTTAATATGAAACAGAGTTTTTTTATCTTAATATTTAATTGTTACCCTTTTGGATTTCAATGGTTTCTTTGACCGTGACTCAGGAAATCCCAAAGTTTACGTAATGTCACTCACTCGACTGCTTTTCAAAGAGTCGACGTTAAAAAATAAATTCGACTATCCATCTTTAACTAATTCTGCTAGTTTGGATTTTAAATCAAGTTATTTTCTCACGATTGTCATCTACAAGATTTAACTTAGTTTTCGTATTATGTACATTTAAATGAATGTAATGTTTTGCATAAATTCAAATTGTCATATATACAATATTAAATGCAAATATAATTAGTAATACATTGTTTTAATTTCTTGATATGTTCTTTTATCTTTCTTTTGTTATGAACATATGTCACGATTATTTTTATTTACAAGCTAGTAGAGCCGCTCTTTTAATTAATTATATACTCTTGGCCAATTTATATTAATAGATACTATTTTTTGCATTTTATTTAATTTTATGGTTTTTAATGTATACTTTATTAAAATGAGTTGAAATTTATTTCAGTGTGTTTGGATGAATAAGTGAGTATAACTGTGTTTTTTCTCATTGTTCTTCAATTCAATTTTTGTATTAAAAGTCATTTTTTTATAATTTAAAAATCATTATTTCTTTATAAAATTTAAATCATTCTTTAATTTTATTACAACTTATCTCTTCAAATTAATTATAATTTTTCTTCTCATGATTCTACCAACTATATATTTGTACATAATTGTTAACCCATAACCAGTTGTAAATATTCACATAGGATACTTAGAAAAGCTTTAATGATTTATTTATTGTAAAGAAAAGAAATTTTAGGCTAACACAACCACACTAAACAGGTTAGTTTATGTAAAGAACCTTGGTTCAGGTTATTTCCTCTCAATGTTTACGCATGTAAATTTATGCCGTCAATAGGTGGATATCCCCTCCATCCATGTGCTTCACATGCATGGTGGAATAGACATGGCCCTCTCTCCATTATCAACAAGGTCTCGACAATAAAGGTGAAGGTAACGAGAAAAACATTAAGGAGATAATGAATGAGCATGGGTTTTTAATCCCTATATAAGCCTCATTATTAACGCTAAAACCTCCTTATTAATCCATTACATTGAGTGACTACATTTCTATAGTTATATTGTTATGTAGGCTATAACCTTTCATGGTTTCATTTTATTATAATTTGACCCTTTATTACACACACACATACACACACACTAAGGACACCTAGCCTTAAAATAATAAAAGCTTGTCTTTTACACGGTATTCATCGTAAATAGAATTTTTCGCCTCGAAGAACACTATAGTTAGTGGTTTCTTATCATTTTTAAAGTACAAGTTTCATATCATTTGATATCAAAGTATACGAACCTAGGGTTTTGCTACCTCAAACAGGTCATCTTGGAATTTTCACTATAAATCTTGAGGAACATTTGGTTAAAATTTTAAATCTTTGTTTGCTATACTTTCGAAGATATGATATAAGGAATTTAGATTTCTTGAATGCTCCTTAAATCAATTTCAAACAGATTTTTTTGGAATTTTCACTACAACTTTTTTCCATGAGGTTTCAGATGGTGAAACTTAGAGAATATTGAGGAGAAATCTCGAGGAGAATTTGTTTGAAATTTCATATTAGGTTTGGATATATCCTCTAAGGAATTTAGGGTTTCAAAAATATCTTGCAATCAGTTTCAAATAGGTCAGTTTGGAATTTTTTCTATAGCCTTTTGTATGGTATGTTTCAGACAGTGAAAATTAGCGCATAATGAGATGAAATATCAAGGAACATTTTATTCAAATTCAAGATTCTATTTCACTATACTTTTGAAGATATACTATATGGAAGTTAGGGTTTGTGTGAAGGAACCTGAAATCAAATTCAAATAGGTAAGTTTGGTATTTTTGCTATAACTTATTTTTTGGGAATTTTTCAAATTGTAAAATCCTTAGGGATCTTATGGGAAATACAAAAGACTTAGATAATAATTTTAGAATTATATTTGAAGAAGTGGACACATGACACACTATATACATTTTCTTATATGTAGAGGGAAAAAAATGCAAGTTTTAAGAAATTTACTATAACTTTCACTTTACACATCAAATTCCAGTCAAACTAGTGGAATTGCAAAGAAGACATATCATATATTACATACCAAATTATTATATTCGAAAGGGTTCAAATCTCATAGATATATCAAAAAAAGTTCATCCATTCAAATATTATCCAAATTAAAGTTTCAAAGGTATGTAACTTATAGGTGACATAAATTTTGATTAGAAGATCGTTTTGTGACTGAAAGTTGTGATAAAAAGTATTATTATTATTTTTTCACCTAGCTCCAAAGAACTTTGTACACATATGATACATAAAGAACAATTATAATAAAATGGGAAAATGAAAGGTTTTAGCCTACATAACAATATGACAATAGAAATGTAATCACATAATATCTAGGGCTTAATACATGATTAGAGAAAATTTCAGCCTAAAAGTAGCCTCCTAAGAAAAAATAATAAATAAGAGATGAATTTTGGAGGGAAAAGAAGAAAACTACTTTTTTAATTGTATTTTTGGCTTATATCCTTATAGTTTTACTCAAATTTCAAGTGTAGAAACTCGTTGGATGTGGAATTAAATTCCACATCCAACAAGTACCCATTATGCATACTTCTGAGAAGACCCACATTGATAAAAATTGAAGATACATTAATAATTTCACTACTTTGAAATATAGGACTTCCTTATTTCATCATACTACACTAATTCCATGGCCTCATGTATCACATTCCACAATAACGTTTTTGTGAAGTCAAGTGTCACCAAGATAGGAGTTGTACACATAGCCTCTTTAAGTTCTTCAAAATCTTTGGTTACTTCTTTAGTCCAAGAAAATGCTTCCTTATTCAATAATTTTGTTTGAGGTGTTTCTATTTGACCATAATTCTTGAAAAACTTGGGATAATATCATATAAATCCTAAAAATCCTCTAAGTTTCTTCAAGGTATTTTAGATTGGCCATTACCTCATAGCTTTTACTTTGTTAGGATCCACCTTGACAACCTCATGTGATACAATATTACCTAAACTTCTTGAACACCAAAGGAAAACTTGGAAGGATTTGCATATAGTTGTTTCCTTTCCAATAGTGTTAAGATCCTATCAACATGTTATACATGCTCTTCCCAATATATATTATAGATTGGTATGTCATGAAAAAAATATTAACACAAATTTTCTAAGGAGGGGTTTGAAAATAAAATTCAACAAAATTTGAAACATTGAAGGTACATTTGTAAGTCCAAATGGCATAGCCAAACACTCATATGACCTTCATCTGTTATAAAAGATGTTTTGGGAAAGTATTCTTGCCTCATTATGATTATATGATATCCAAAATGAAGATATAACTTAGTAAAGAAATTTTCTCCATGCGATTCATTTAATAATTCATCAATGACGGTAATAGGAAACTTATCTTAGAT
Organism: Pinus albicaulis; assembly: GCA_034641835.2. Lineage (NCBI taxonomy): Eukaryota > Viridiplantae > Streptophyta > Pinopsida > Pinales > Pinaceae > Pinus > Pinus albicaulis. The sequence continues at coordinate 1,478,449,740 of CM076578.1, forward strand.
TTTCATTTTGTTGAGTTGTCTATAATATAGACACATACACCATGAACCATTGTTTTTGTAACCCACTTGAGAAGAGAAAGTGCTTTGGCTAGGCTAAATGATGCTTAAATCTAACATTTCTTGAACCATACACTCAATCTCACTCTTCTATGCATGTGGGTACCTCTAAGACCTAATGTTAGTTTGTAAAGTTCTATGTTGCAGATGAATAGCATGGTCATGATCTCAAATAGGTGGAATACTCTTAGGAATCTCTCCAAATACCTTAGAATTATTTTTGATAACTTTTTGGAGATCCACTAGAGAAAAAAATATAGATGTTTGAACATCTAATGAATAGAATTGTGCATTTACACCTTGGTGTAACTTTTTTAGAAATTTGATATTTTCACTTTAAATTGTCTCCCTTGGATACCTCTAAGTTAAATTTACTTTCCTTCTGAGAAAAATCTTATGAAAATATATTGAAAATTAAGGGCCACTATTCCCAATGACTGTAACCATTGGACCCCTATTACAACATATGCACCATCCATATGGATTGCAATCATGGAATAACAAAAAATAACTCCCCCATATTTAGCTTAATATTATGGAACTTCCATGAATAATTTATGGTACCTTCATCTACAATCAGTACTTGAAATTCTAGTGCTATATATACAAAGCAATTAAGGATTTTTTCCAATTTGTAATTGATGAATTTATGAGTACTACTTGAACCAATCAATATTGTTATCATTTTGATTTTTGATGTATCCTTCTATATTGATGGATTTTGGAGTACCGATAACTACCAATGCATGATAAGGTATTGTTGGAGCAGTATCTTCTAGCTCTAGACCTTGTGAAGTTTCTACTTCTTTATCTTCTTCATCTTCATAGTCTATGTAGAATATTTTTCCTCTCATTGCATTTATACCCATACTATACTTTTTGTCACAATTGAAACATTTTCCCTGTTCTCTTATTTCATTCATTAGATAATGATTAAACCTTGTTGGTTTAGGAGAGGGATCACAATTTTATCTATAGTTATTAGCAACCAATTTTCTAATGGCCATATTTTTACTTTCAAATTTCCTTTCTAGACTAAAACCATGCTATAGAGATTTAGGTTGAGACATGAACCTCATGTTAGATACTTTCCTTTAAAGTTCCTATAAATAAGTCTAACAAATTATCCTATAGAATATTCTTTACTTTGATACTCAACTTTTGGAATTGTTGAATGTGCTCTGTCGTTGGTATTTTTTGTCAAATATTCACCAATTGACTAAATAATGTATTGATCCTAATAACCCCATAACGTGCTATAAATTCCTTTGAAAAAATGGAAAAAAATATAATAGAATAATTTTTTTCCTTTCACAAATCCATTGATACCATACATGTTGGTTTTGTTCTAAAAGCATGGATGCAATATTTACCTTTTATAAGGAAGCCATTTGGGTGTAGATTAAAGCACTTCTTCATATAAAGTATTCATGTTACAAGATCATTACCATCAAACTTCCTTATATTGATCTTTACAATGTAGTAGTTCATTGGTATTGACTTTAAGCCCTATTGATGTGGATCTTGGATTGAAAATTTGTGATTATGGTGCTTTGATTTAGTATTTATGCTTTCCAATTGTGATAGCATACCCTTCATATTAGACTGATTCTCAACACCATTTTTCTCCTTATGTTCACGATTTCCTTGGAACTCGACATCCCTTTAGGAATCCTCTCCAAGAGAATATTTCCATGGAATTCCTGGATTTTTATATTTCTTATTTATTTTCATTCATCTTATTTTATATTCCTTCCTTCTTTTAATTCATATTTTTAAAATTCCTTCCTTATTTTCATTCATCTTCTTTCCAATTTCTCTTTTAAGTTTTTCTTAAATCCACCTTTTTCAACATACTACCATCCATTTCATTCACTTTCATCTCTAATTGTGATAAGCTCAATTCTAAGTCTTTACTTTCTTCATGAGTCAATGATGAGCCTTTAGTATATTTAATTGGTGTAGTGGCTTTCTTTATATGAATTTTGGAAAATAATAATAATATTACTCCTCTTTATCACAACTTTTAGTAACAAAAAATATGGGATCTTATAATCCATAGTTAGGTCACTTGTAAGTTATGTACCTTTATTTGGAGAATATATGAATAGTTTAATTTTTTTCTTGATATATATCTGAGATATAAGTGCTTCTAGATCTAAAAATTTGGTATATAATAACTTGATATGTCTTTTTGTAATTCCACGAGTGTGAAAAAATTTCATGTTCCAAGTGAAAGTCACGATAACTTTATTAAAACTTGTTTTTTTTTACCCTCTTCCCACAAGCAAACTTGTATAGTGTGCTACATGTCCAATTATTCAAATATAATTTTGAAATTTGCACCTAAGTTACTTTTGTATGTCTCTTGAAATGCATGAATATTTCACAGTTTGAAAAGTCTCATAATAATATATATCAAAAATATCAAGATGATATGTTTGAAATTTATTTCAGGATTTTTCACAAACCCTAACTTCCACAAGGTATAAATTTGAAGTATATTGAACCAAATTTGTAAATTTGAACTAGATTTTCATTGATATTTTTTCTTAAAATTTTACAAGTTTCACTATCTATAACCTCACAGAAAATAAATTATTGTGAAAAATCCAAACTATCATGTTCGAAACTAATTTCAAGAGAATTTAGGAACCTAGAATTCCTTAGAGCATATCTCCAAAATTATTGATAACCAAGATCTGAAATTGGGACCATATGTTCATCTATATTTCACCGTGATTTGTTCCAATTTTTGCGATCTAAAACCTCCAATAATTTTTTTTATAGAAAATTTTTTGTACTAACATTTTTTAGACTAATTTTAAGAGCATTCAGGAGCCATAAATTCCATGGAGCATATCTCCAAAAAAGTAGGGAACTAAGATATGGAATTTGAACTAGGTATTATTCAACATTTCTCCTCAAGATTTTCCAAGTTTCACTATCTGAGAGGTTCTAGATCTAAAAATGCCATGATGACCTATTTGAAGCAACAAAATCCTCAGACCATGAGCTCTTATACCAAATGTTATGAACCCTGCACCTTAAAAGTGATAATAAACTAATAAATATAGTCATCTTGAAGGGGGAAACCTCCTTTTACAATGAATACAATGTACAAGACAATATTTGATGATACTAATACTGGATCTCCTTAGTATATACCTAGAAGATAAAGGGTACAATTATAATAAAATGGAACAATAAGAGGTTCTAGCCTACATTACAATATAGCAATAGAAATGTAATCCCACAATACACATGGCTTAATAATGCATTTTAGTGTTAACATGGGGCTTATATATGGCTTAGCTATATGGACGTCCTATATTACTATAATTCCTTGGACAAATTCTTCTCCTTGGTTTGGAGATGCAACAAATTATCTATCCCCATTAGGCTTCACTTTCCACATTATCCTCTTGTCTATGTGGTTTTTTGGTTGAATCTTTGGATGAAGTCACCAGCACGTTGCTTCTCAATGTCCACTCAACTATAAATGGTAGTAAAAAAATTTGTTGTTGCAATGGACTACTTAAAATACTCATAACCTAAAATTGATTTGGGTTCAATGTTGGATTGGGGAAATAATTTTTCCATTTATCCTCTAAAATTAATATGGCATGTTGCTTATTTCTCTTAGAAAAATGCACTACAAAGGAATTTCTTCCCACAAAATTCCCATGCATCTAAGTAGCAATGAATAATAGTGATATGGCCTTTCATCCTACATAAATGACAAACAAGGGATCCCTTACTTGATACATACCCATAGTTCTTCTTCTTATTCTTCTAGTTGATATGATTATTAATTCCTATGAACGTTGTTTTAAGATAAGTCTTTGAACTCTTCTCATCACTTCCATTTTCTAATCCACCCTAAGAAGGGTGAGGTAGTAATCAGATATCACCTTCTTGTATTATCTCTCTTTCTCATGTTGAGCAGGCCCACTCCACAATGTACTTTTCCTTTGCAAACATGATCTTGGATTTCATGTTTTTTCCTCTCTGTCATTGAATTTTAAGCCTTCATACCTGGTCCTTCATTCAACTAAAATGGGGCTTAATATGCCTTGCCTTCTCTTATCTATCCCTTTTCCATCATATCCCATATACCCTAACATTTTTAATCCAATGCCTCTGGTGTGATTTTTGAACTCACCAAGCTAATATTGAGAAATCTCTACATAAGGTGAGTTTACTATATTTGTTTCAGTCATGATGTTGGTTTTAGAAGCTTCAATTGAAGGCGGATTTAGTTATTTGTGCTCTTATATAGCTACTTATAGCTTTGCTAATGCCTTCCCATTATTTAGTGACTCTTGTTATAGTTGAATCATCATTTGGGTAAACATTTTTTCTTTCCAATCATCCAACTAGAAGATGTTCTCACCTAAGTGTACAAGCTAGACTTTGATCATGTCCTAATCATCATAATTGTAGTTACGGAGCCTTGTTTTTCAACAAATAGTTTATATAGAAATGGTAGTAGTCTTATTACTCAAGGTTATTATCTTGTGTCATTATTTTATTGAACATTTGGACCTATTCATTCACATGTTTGTTCTCTTCTTGAAGTTGAGAATCAATGACTAACATGTATTCCATCCTCAGTATATTTGTTATACCTATGATATGTTTGCAAGGTTTTGGTAGGTGTATCATAATCAAGTATTCTAATATTCTAATATCTTATGATCCATAAATGAGATACTTATAGCCAAATCACTTCATTAACATCGATATTATGTGGAAATTAACTTCTAACTTCTATTCTTAGTTCAAATTAACTTCAACGCTCATGTTTTTTGTGTGAACTTTGCTCAAGATTGATTTTATAGCTCCTTAATCTCCATAGGAGAAATGAGATGACAATGCAATGAAAAATGAATATATATTCTCAATATGTTTGTAAAAATATTTTTATAACTCTATATGATGTTCTGTTTTGATTTCATAATTGAGCCGAGGAATTTTTTTCACGGTACAATTCTAGGTGCAACTTCTTTGCTCATTATCTTTCAACTATCACGTGAGTATGATTCTATTAGAAATGCTTTATTATGATCCTAATAGCATGATTGATGAACTATATGCATATCCCAATTTTCTTATCCTTTGGAAAAACCACCTAACATATGGTGCAAGCAATTAATGAAGTGGTTGCATCAATGTTTGTCTTGTTTTTATTTCATTGTGTTTTGAGTAGAAATGTTTGAGATTATGACCAAGGATTCTCTCTATCTTGTACTCACTTTTTATCCTCCTTTATCAAATGAAAGAAGGGATATATTTATTTCTCAATTATTGGTATGCACAATTCTCGTTTAAAGGAAATACTATCCAATGAAAAATTGACTTTCTAGTTTGGATTTCGGCTTGAGTAATATGTAATCTATAAATTTTGAAGTGTGCATACACATAAAAATGGAAAATGCATTATGCAGACATGTTTAGGAAAACCTAGAAACATATTCATTGATATACCATCAAAGCTTTTTCAAAGTTATATTTAATGAACTCTTGATTAGAATTGACATTGGGGACTTAATATGCTTTACCTTTTAATTATGGTATCCAAGTACCAATACTATTCACATCAAATTTCTATACAACCCATTTAACTCATAATACTCCAATAGGAAGGAATATATATGTACATAGAAATATGAATTTAACCCAATGATTAGATGGGTATATAAGTTCTCAATTATACACATGTAATGACTCAATGCCAAGAAGAATAGCATTACATAGTCAAGTCATTAGGTCATTACAAAGTTAGTTGTTATAGGAATAAGGGAAATATTATAGCCTTATTACCAATTATTCTTTTCATATGCTATGAAATATAATCAAAATGGCACACAAATTAGTATTAAAATAGTTCTTAAGAGAGATCAATAATTTATGTACCCACTCTCAGTCTCCTATGACATAGCCAACTTGGGAGAAGGTAGAAAATTAGACTAGATAGCATGTTTCAAATGAACTTACCATACTACATCACATGAAATGATAAACATATGCCAATGCTTTTCTTGAAGATATAACCATGTATATTGGAAGCATACAAAGAAAAATCAATAGGAAAGAGTTAATTAAGAAAAAAATGATAGTGTCACTTGAATGTTCCTTGGAAGGTGAAAATTAAAAACGGTTTCACCACACAACATCCATGTTATGCTAACAAAACACTCACACACCAAGGCTAAATGGATCACAACATCAAGGGACGTGTATGTCATGTACATCCTACATGTAACCTCAATCCTCTCTAAGAAGACATGTACAACCTCATATGCTCCTTTTTATGTGTATTATCATGGAAAAAGATATTGGGTAGCGTGCAACATTTGAACAATGAATTAGTTAAGGAATAGATTTAAATAATTATTTTCCAACCAACAATCACTTGAAACAAAGAAAACACTTCCTTATTAGTAGAATTGCAAATTGAGATAAAAGTACAAAAATCACTTAATGGAAACCATAGATCTTCAATTTCAAAGTGAATCAAAGGTGGGATATAAAAATCCACTAGTGTTATTCACTTGCACATGGAGAATGAATTATCTCACCATTGAAATGAACAAGCAACAACTAAGTTAAAAAATGAACACAACACAAGGATACAAAAGGCACAATGTTTACCATGGAAACCCAAATGGGAAACCAACTTTCAATGGTTACTTGGTGCACTTATTTTAGTAATGTATTGTTACAATGCAATTGATGTTTTTTTGTGCATCCTTCTCACCTTAGCTAAAATAAATTTTGAGAATGAAAGTATAGGAATAAAAAATGAGAGATAAGGAAATGGGAAGGCCAAAGGGCATGAACTTTCACTTCCCAATCCTAATTTTTTTTTCTCCTCCTATTTTTTTTTCTTTTTTGTTTTATTTATCTATTTTTTATATCTCTATTTCGTATCATTTACTTTTAAATTTACATTGTATTTAATAGTTTATATAAATTTCTTTAATTGTTAATCACATTTGAAGGTTTTAAGTCATACAACCATTTTCTTATTTAGATCCATTCCATATCAAATTGGAAGGATTTAGAAAAATTATTACATTGGAGAATGTAATCCCTTTCAATTTAATCCATAATGATACTGGAAGGATTCAACAAGTGATGCTCATTTCATAGATGTGTTCGATGGAATCTCATTGTAGGTAAAACCTAAACTATCTTTTGTTGCAAAATCATATTTACCTATACGGTTGATTAATATAATGAAATATTTTGGAAAATATAGAAATTTCCTTAGTTGGGAGACCTTGAAAGTTTGGGTATCCTTGATAAGTAACAAATGGGATTGAAGGAAGAAAATCTAGCAACCAACTAGAGGAGATAATAAGAGAAAATAGGACTAAGAGGGGAAAAGTGGTAAAAATAAGACAAGACAAAAATAAAATTAATGATTGAACATGGATATTTTCATGAGATAAAGATGGCCTCATAGAGTGTTTCTATGTAAGGTATATTTGTAAGCAGATACTTAAATAGTTGGTAGATAGAACATCGAGGAAATAGTGTGGGAATTCTCCAACATTTTTCATTACACGAGGAGTTCCATATCTTTGTCATCCATATGTATGGAAGACATAGTTGAAATTGGAAGTAAATTATAGTTTTGGTATAACACTATCTTAAAATTTAATAATATGCTACAAAGATTTATAACATTGAGAGAAAAAATGAACAATCACTTAATATTATGTATTAAGTAGTTATATCTTCCACTAGAGTTTTACCTTGAAGAATTTTTCAAAGAAAGTGAGAATGTCCTAGGAAAATATATGGCAATAGATTTGAAGGTAAGAAAATGGATTGCATTTGAATGGTAAATATATTCATGGAACCTAACATTGTGGATGGCTTACCATATGAAATAAATATGGGATGATGGTGGGTAGGAGTTCACATAACTACAAGTTATTCTAATATGTCATTATGTGGGTGGAGCAAAACATACAACTATTTTAAGCATGTGTCTTCGAAATGGTTAAAATATGACAACCTGAATGATATGCATCTAAAACTCGACAACCTGAATGATATGCATCTAAAACTATGTCTATCAATTTATGGAAGACATGGTATTTGAAGGTTTGGGACTAAATCCAGATAGAATAAACTATAATTTTATCTTTTAAAGGGGAATGGTACCATATATGAAGCTACATACCAGCAAAGAAAAGGATAATGGGTGAGACTCTAACAAAATTTTAAAGGATGTTACTAGTCTAGAATGAGATCAATGCACCAAATTGTTAAAGAAAACTAATGGGATTCAAGATGAACTTTCAATAGAAATAGGACACAAACAATAGAATCATTAAAATGGAAAAGAAGTGGTAGATGAGAAATTGCACTATCACTTCATTTATCATCTACCAAATTCAATATAGAGAGGGTGATGGGAGATGGATTTATGGGGGAGGAAGGAATGATTCTTTACAAATCAAAGATTGAGGCTAAATCTCCATATCACCATGTGAACTTTTCATAATAAAGGGATAGGTGTGAACATCAAATGGAGGTAACTCACATCCTCACAAAATTTTATGAAAAATCCAAACATACCTCATCAAAGGAATCTAAAGAGAAAGAGCCCAGTAATTCCCCAAGTGGGAATTATAGAGGAGTAAATAACTATCATTATAAACACACAAAAGAAGTATCCTCACAACTTTGATAGAAATAAAATTGGAAACAATGAAATGGAAATGGTAACATCAAGTCTAGAACTTGACTTGAAATAACACTCCTAAAAAATAACCAAGAAAGGAAGTCTTTAATTCAATTGTTAAAAGAACCGGTTGAAATAGAAATTCATATGGGTAAGAAATGATCTATCAAATAATCCTTACAACCGGGAAGGTTGCCCATAATAACGATAAATGTTGCGACTCTCTATGTTTGCAAAATAATTGGACAGCTCTATAACTAGATTTCCAATAGAATCAATATACCCTTCTTTTCACTTTCACACTCACTCTTGTAGTTTTAGGCGTAATAAAACAATGCAATACAAAACCTATAGATAAACCCAAAAAATAATGAAAATTTAAACAAAATTATAACAAAATCTATCCGAAAATTTTGAAAATCTAAGTCCATCATTATTCTGATTACCAAACAAAAATAAATTTGTAAAGTCCATAAAGAACGCCCCATCAAAACTTTTCTCTCTCTGTCACGACTTCGGCATACATTTATTTCGATTCCATTTCTTAGACTTCACGTTTTCGGGTGACTTGAAGTAAATGATATTCTTTAGAAAAAGAGAATTCGCAAATTTATATGTACACTTCCTGCACAAGTAAACAACCTGTGGTCAAATACCCTTTTCTTTTGCAATATCGGCATCTATACCTGCCAATGGTTGGTCACTATAATTTTCACAAGCCTGAAGCTCCATTGGCTTTCCTGCAAAAAAAACACAGAGAGAGAATATAATGAATGTGATAATCCCACTTTTCGTAGCAACAAGCGTTGCAGCAGCAGCATTTGTCTTGGCGCACAGGAAGCTGGTAAGGCATGACATGTTAGAGGAACAATATAAACAAATCAGGGAAGCAGCTGCAAGGCTGTGGGTGGCTTCCAAGCAACCTGTCACCATTCTTGTTCTTGGATTCCAGAACCATGGGCGGAGCTCATTTGTGAATACCATCTTCAGAGTTCTTTACAAGGAGGAAGGGCCTCTCATTATGAGAGCAGAGACGGGGCCCACCAAAAATACCACCACTGCACAGAGAGTGCTGAGAGTGAAGAATAAGTTAATGGGATTGTACCCTAAATATTTGATTAATTTGATTGATACTCCTTGTTTATCGGCATCCGAGGATATTGATGAGGGTGGTATCAGAAGCGTTTTAAGAGGTGGAGGAATTGAAGAGAAAATTGCAGAGAATGATCCATGGAAGCAGAAAAAGGTTTGGACAGGGGCTGAGTGTGTGATACTGGTTATGAAAGCAGAGGATTGTCACATCGGAGGACCTGTTTGGGATCGATTGCCAGCTTTGGTGAAAATTTTGCGTGCAGAAGGTATTGATTGTCACCCCATTTGTTTTGATTTTTTTTTAACAATCTTTGAACGTAGGTGAGGTTGGTTACTGCTCTTTCCTTTAATTTGTTATAATTTATTCTTTCCAAAATAAAAAGAGGTTTTACGCTATGAAATTATTTTGAATAAAAATAAGTTTGATATTAGATATCATTTTTTTGGGATTCAATTGCTTTAAGTAAGTTATTATTTATGACTACTTTTATAAGAGTAGTTGTAACTAACTAATTTCTCATAATTTTTAAATAGTCCACTTAGTGCTATCTTAAACTTTTTAGAATATAAACTCTGTAAATTTTTTTTTATTACTTTTTAGATAGACACTCTACTCATCTTCAAAATCTAAAAACTTTTTTTATATCTAAAAAGAAAGCTTATTTCAAATATAAACAGTGTAAGTTTTTTTTAGACTTTTGAATAAACAGTTCACCTATTTTCAATAATTAGAAAGAATACAGCTTGAGTGGGCCTAATGGTTAAGAGCATGTGTTTCCTCCTAAGAAGTCACAGGTTCAAAACCAGAAGGAAGTAGAATATATATACCTTGCTAGACTTAGCAGTAAAATCGCTGGGTCATTAAGTTTTATATATATTTCTGTAGTTAGTTATTCTATCAAATATATAGCTGGTCATCTACAATTGTATAAGAGATGTTGAGATCTTTACTTTTCAGCGTATTTGATGTAGGAATCTGTTAATAAATCAGTTGAATCAATGTATAAATCAAAATAAATCAGTTGAATCAAGGTATGTATAAATTTGATCGGGGAAGAAAAAATCTAACTTTTTATGATGTGTTTGAAGCACTTTTTTTTTTATGAAAGTTTATATTTATTTATATATATATAATTGATGGTATAAAATATATAGCGTGTTATTTGGATAGAGTGATTTTTATGTTTATGAAAATATTATTTTGGAATAAAAAAATTATGATTTTAATTTAATTATTGTTAATTATTAAGTGGGTGATAAAGATTTAATTTTCACAGATTATATGTGAATAGGTGTATCTACTTTAAAATAAAGTTTTCAGAATTTTAATTTAATTATCAATAATTATAAGGTTGATGATAGGGATTTAATCTCAATGGAATATTCTAGAATATTATTAATAATATTTGGATATAAAAATTGAAAATTATCTCAAAAGTAATTATGTCATTTTTTCCCTTTTAATTAAATTAATTAATTAAAAAAAAATCATATGAATATATGTCACATAAACATGTCATGATGATGAACCACACTAGCTGGTTCGAAACGCGTTGACACAAATTTCTCCTATGTGATTTTCACCGAAAAATCTTTTTACACATGAATTATGGTTTTTTGAGAATGTGGTATGCTTTATGGTATTGACTCATAGTATTGTCACAAAGTATATGGTCTCTTGAGGTGTAAACCTCTCTTTTGAGTGCAAAACTTAAGGAAAGGTTTGCACCTAGAAAGATTTGATCTCTCTCAGTGCTTGATAAATCTCTAGTTATATTTGATCTCTCTCAGTGCTTGATAAATCTCTAGTTAAAATGGATCAACGTTGGTTTACATAATAGATAATTATATCAAAATCAAAATCATTAAAATGCAATTCCCTATTTTGATTGATAGCTCAAAGTTCTAATCCCTAAATCACTTTTAGAATTTGTTGTGTCTATATATAGCTCTCACACAAAATATTTAAATTTGACACAACAAATTGATAATTGGTTATTTTTACCTGTGGAAAATTCATTTGATTTTATGACTACATTACACAAGAATACCATGGAAAAAAACCACGGGTTGGGAAAATTGTAAGTTAAAATATTTACATAAAAGTAAATTAACTATAGTTTTTAGATTTCTGTGGTGTGAGTTTTGAGTTGCTGAATTCAGAATCTCCACAGTAGATTAACTATTTTATTTTAAGGCGTGAACATTTCCACAGTTAGATACATGATGTAAATTAGAACCTCTGTAATCTTATGTAATCTGATTGAATGACTTGACGTTTCTGGTGGACACTTCACCTATCTTTAAGAGTAAGAAACTAACAATAATTTTAATTTTAATTTATAAGTTAGATTAGAAAAAAATACCATGAAAAAAATTATAAATGATGAAAACCATAAATCAAAATATTTTATAAAATTAAATTAGCTATATTTTAGAGAGTTTTTAAATTTTATTTTAATTTAATTAAGTGTTTGACATTCACATCAAAAGAGTTTGACCATATGGAACCTATTATTGGACAGTCCATCTTTAATAAACTTTTCCAAAGAAAGCACTCAAAGTGTGGTAGTGAAAATAATATGGAACTTATTATTCTACACTTTATTTTATTTTAAATATTAGTAATTAATTAATTATAAGTTAATGATGATTTGAGATGTTAATTTATTATGATAAAATAGCATAAATAAATATTCATCAAACTTAACGGAGCAGTGTAATTTTTAGAAATTACACTGCACCCATAAGCTAATCCGTTAAACCCTGAACCCTTAAACCAAATATTCATCAAACTTAACGGAGCAGTGTAATTTTTAGAAATTACACTGCACCCATAAGCTAATCCGTTAAACCCTGAACCCTTAAACCAAATTTTTAGAGTGTTAAACTCGTTAACTAAGAATCCGCGTTGATGTTTTTCAGGGCTTCAGTTTGTGGTGGTTTTGACGCACAGGAATGAAGCGCAGAAGGCGTCCATAGACGTGGGGGATCTCGCAAGAAGGGTTGCTGTGAGAGCCGGGACGGATTTTGTTCATTGTATTGAGAATTATGTTGTAGATAATCATGATGGGAAGAATAGTTTGAATGTCACCAATAATTTTGACACACACAACCAGACACTCAGTATTGTGAGGCAGTGCTTTGAGTATGTGAGGCAACACCGTCAAGCGAAGCGAAAAATCATCAGCAAACGCCATGGCGCAGAAGATGATCAACTTTCCTGTGATTCCTCTGCTTCGGACTAACTGAGTCAACCCAACCATGGATTATGGTTAGATAATGGTGGGGGCACTAATGATGTGTTAGGTTTTTTTTGGGCTATGGTATGCGGCGAGCCTTATTTCAGCTGCCATAGGCCCATTAATGTGTCCAGGCAGGAAATGCCTGCCACACGATGATCAACAGATTTAATCCGATGGCGGGCATTTCCTGCCTGGGCGCATTAATTGGCCTATGGCAGCTGAAATAAAGCTCGCCTATGGTATGCACCGTTATTGGATAGAAGAGAAAAACAATCAATTCAAAGTGAGCTGTTATCGGCAAGATTAACACTAATGTAATATATATATTACATTATGAAATTTGAAAACATGTTTATCATTTTATGAAAAGCTCTAATAACATCATATATATATATATATATATATATATATATATATATATATATATATATATATATATATATTGATTTTTGGGTATTATAATTGCACTTAAAAACAAACCAACCAGAATGTTAATAGAATGTATCTTACATATTTTTATGAAAAATAGAATAACCTTAATATAAAGGAAGACTTATTCAATGAAATTTGATGAAGTATATATTTCATTTCTTTAACATAATGTATATCACATTCTTTTATGAAAAATAGAGTTTCATAGGGTAACCTCAATATAAAGGAAGAATTATCCAATAAAATTTGATGAGGTATATATTCCATTTTTGTTGATATAAAGAGAGTGGTTGTGATAGTGGTTTGTTATCCCCTATACCTAGTATGTAGTTAAAAAAAGGGTTGAGGGTTTTGCTTGTTATGTCATGCACTTTAGAAAAATGTTTGTATTAATATCTCAAAACTGTAAGGAATACACATGAACAACTACTGAAAAGAAAGTGGCAAGTTGTTGTAGGGAAGGCTATAGTATGGTACATAATGTGTAGTGATTGTTTGCATAGTGTCTATTTGCAATTTGCAAGGAGGCCATGAAGTAGAAGTTTTGAATATGGTGTTGGAAGAAAACTTGTAGAGAAGCATGTTAAAAGTGATTTTCCATGGTAAGTACATTATTATTTTCCTTGATAAATAGATGTGGTTTGCTAACAATTGTGTTAAGTTGATTGCATGATTACCATATTTCATAGTAGTGTGGAAAAATATGTAATGGAGAGACAAAGATCATCATTTTCGAGTGGAAATCATTATGCACAAGGTGAACATTATATGTAATGGATAGACAAAGTTCATGATTCTTAGGTAGAAAGACTTGTGTACTAGTTGACGGTGGATTTTATCAAGAAAAGATTATGAGAATGAAATTGTGTAACGTGACACAAAAGGATTTTAAAGGATGTATGTAGAAAGCTCATTGAATGCTTCATGTTGTAGAAAATAATTTAAGTTAGGTTTGTCTTCAGAAATAGTAAAAGCAGGAAAAGCTATGATGACATTATTGTACTCTTATAGATAAATGTCTGTAGTAATTATGAAGTGTTGTTACATGATGTAAATGATAGATGATTAAAAGGCTTGATGTGGTATGCATAACCCTTGAATTGTTGTTCTTATAGGGTGTGTCTATAATTCCATTGAGGCATAATGCCATTCTTGTTATTAAAGACAACAAATAGCCATGTTGGTGCGAATGTGTATATCTCAAAACATGTAACCTAGGAAATGCTTCTTCGTGTGCTCTAGGTTAGCTAATTAATGATCAAGATTGTTGTAGTGTATATCACTTCTAAGGGAGTATTCCTTGATATCTATGAGATGGATATGTCATGAATTCACGAAGAGCACTTGTTATGAGGGAGTGTAAAAAATAAACCTTGTTGCTTGTGTATTTGACGCATGAGATGTCACTGAATTGCCATGAGCGGTGTTTGAGATAACTCTTGCTTTTTTTGTAGTTGTAAAATGAGTTGTGACTATGTTTTCATCTTGTGCAATTTTAGTATGTTCTTTGTAATGATTTAGTAAGATTTTTATCATGTGTAAATCATTATAATGCTATACAATATGACAACTGAATCTCAACTCATGTAACAACTACACAATAAGTAAGCTCTATTTCTAGTAGTCCCCATGAAAAATCAATGAGAAAACATGTGATAACTATGCAACTAGCAAAATTTTGTTTCCAACCATGTATATCTAAATGAATTACACTTTAAAATCAATTTAGGAAGGAAAATATATAAATAAATAAAAACATAAATATAAAGGGAAATTTATTCAATAAAATTTGATCTCTCTCTCTCTCTCACACACACACACACACACACATTTAATGTAATTACATCTTAGAACTTACTTATAAAGAGCCCCCTCAGGAAGCTCACTTGGAAAGCCTATGAAAATGTAAAGTAAATGTGAGTACAAAAAGGTCCTATGTTAAAATCCCCGATTGTTTACCTGTGGTCGCGTGCTAGGGGCCGAAGCAGCTTCAAAATAGTGATGAAGTGGCCGTCGGAAATTGGGCCAAATTTTCTAATGGCACGATCTTTGAGACCATACTCATCCAGAACTGAGAGGATTTTGGCCTTCCAGATGACATAGTTGGACATGTCATCCAGTCTGTCTTGATCCCTCAGTCAATATCGAGCCATCTTTTCTCAGACCTGAATAAATTGACTTCCCTCCTGGAAGTCTTCTACCAAATTTCAAGCGGACAGTATTTTCTGATCCTCCTGATCGAATCTCAGATCGTCCTGTCTTAGATCTGTTGAATAACTGTCTTCCCCCCGCCTTTTTTGCCTTAGCTAGGCACAATTCTGCACCTACAGAATCTATACCCCACCAGTACTATTGAAGTTCCGAAGCACTGCTTCTAGAACTTGGCTGAATTCTTTTGCAATAAGAGAAGTGATTGGACAACGTCCTCTTGGCTGGCCTAGCGTAGTCCCAGCGTGGCTCAGAAGTGGAATGTGTAACCCCAGATTGGGTGATGCAGTCCTTACGCTTCCCTGGGAAGGGTTTGTGTAAGCCCAGATGCCTTCTACAGCTTCAGCGTTGTCTTCCGGATTTGCTTTCTCTTGCTGTCAAGATGCCCTTTCCGGGTCTGCTACTTCTTCTTCCACCTTGCAAAAAAAATAATTCTTCAGCTGATTGTTGGAGATTCATCTTGATCTGCTATCGCTCTGATACCATGTGAAAATTGTACTGCAGTGTATTGGTTTATTTCCTCCTAGTTGATTTAATGAATACAAGTTATTTTCAGAAATTAGATTCATAAAATATCGAAAATAATCACAATTACAGCCTACACATGCAGATCATTTACTGAATAATTCACTCATGCAACAAAGTGACACATGGAGTTTTGGACATAAGTCCCCAGAAAAACCCAAAGCAGGAAAACCGATTTAAGAGATATGAGGGTTTTATTATTAAGTAGTTCTGAGTACAAAAAATATGGGTTCCAACCTTGGAAAACCTGACAGAGAATAAAATATTTAAAATATGTAGCTAACCTAAATATCTAGTGCCAAATATTTGACTAATCCACACCCTCAAACGGGATTTACATGAATCATCCTGGATCTGACCCTAGAAACCCTCAACACTTCTTCTGAAGCCCTAACATTGCCTTGGATGGACTACTTCAGCCTCTGCATGGCTCTAGGAGGGTTTGCGTCACCCTAGGAGGGTCTACACTTCCCCTGTGCTGCGTCTACTTGGCCAGCGTCAGCCCAACGTGGCCCTAGCTGTCTCTGCACTATCCCTGCTGCTTTGCATGGCTCTGAAGCCTCTCTGTGCCGTCCTTGTGGCTGCTCCTCTTACCTCTTGATGTATCTTGGCTCTTGGAATCAGATCATTCCCTCAACTAATAATACCCCTCACTGCAGGAAATTCCACTAGACATTCTTAACAAACCCGCTCTAGAATTCCAAATCTATTCCTTAGTTCTACAGAAATTGTGTGTCTTCAACTGACCCTCAAGCCTTTCTCTTATACTTTTTCGTTGAACCCTTCAATGACCGAGATTAAATCATCCATCAATGGATGCGATTAAAAAACTGCTTGATCCATGTGACTTAAGACAATTTCAGCACATGTGTTTAATTAATTCACTTTAATTATTTTATTTTCCTAAGTTAGACTTAGGAAATCCATTAAAAATAATTAATTATTTGAATAAATTGAACACCAACTGAAATTTCTCAAATCCATTTCTGGGTCTTGTAGACCAAGTGTACTCTAGTACTTCCACAAAATTTTGGACCTAGAGCACAACTGATGCTACCCCAAATACACAAAATATCAATGGGTACATTAGGCCAACACTTAGACGAAGTCATGAAGGATGCAATCGATGCCTATGAAGCTATCTATTATATTATCGTCCACCAACTAACGGGAACATTTCATCATTAGGATCATGGTCTTCAGAAGCTCATTCCTATGCAACTATTCCCAAACTTCCTATGGTCCTGAAGACTTAACCTGTTTTCCCATCAATTAATTCCTCACTCTTCTTTGTCAAAAAGCATGAAAATTTCCGTTCTCGGGCATAGGCCTTTAGGTTAATATTACACCTTATTACCTTTTACTCCTCAAATGATCTCATACTGAGATCTCTCCCCACCTCGCACCATGTTGGTATTCTAGGATTATGTGTCATCATGACATGTGGAAACCTATCCATGTGACAGTACATGTGCCACTAATTTTTCATCAAATCAGACACATCATAATGTCATTTTTTAGTTCCTCATGGCATCAACATGGAACTAATGCATCAAATCATCCCGCAACATTGGAATTGCCATGTCATCTTATGCAGTAGCATTTTCACATAAAAAAATCCATTTATTCGATGCCTAATATTTGATAACTAGCTTAACATTATGTTTTAGTTGGTTAAACAAGAATTTAATAAGTGTTTAATAATTTTTAAGGCACTTAACACCCTCAAACGTATATATTGTAGCCTCGGGTAGCCACTCCACAACTTCAATTCTCTATTTATTAAGCCTGTCACCAAATTGCTTCATAGTTTTGTTTGTGTCACTTGCATTACTTGTCCTTAATAGAAAATTACCACCTCAAATGAGTGCAAGTCTTCTTGAACAAGAAATTACTTGTTTTAATTTTCTAAGTGTGCAACTATAGTTCCTATTCTCTGTCAATTCTATTTTTCTTTCTTTCTTAAAAAATTTATTACAGTATTTTCTTTTTTGACTAATTGAAATAAGAATTATTATGCCTCCCAAGAAAGGGAAGAAGAAAAACTAGGCTTGGTATGTCAAGGATCTAGAGGAAAAGAACCGAAATTCAACCCTTTTCTCAAACACTACTTTCAAAGAGAAAGTAGTTCTTTTGTAGTTCAAGAAAGAGCTCAAACATCCTAAACAATTGTTGATATATCTCTATTAATTGATATATTATTAGAGGAGTTACTGAAAGAGGAGATAACATAGCAAGCAAGTAAAGTGATTGGGGAAAAGAAGTTGTAAGCGGAATGGAACTTATTTGACAAGGGCCAAGCAGGGAAAATCGCAGAGGTGCAGGTTCATGGCAAAGTACATACACCCTTGAATCACATTCAAGTGGAACCAAAAGAGGCGCTATTTTTTTTTCCATGGAACTAGAGAATGTAGGTTAGGGTCTTATCTTCTCAAACACAGCCAACTAAAATGCCCCAAAAAAATAATTTTCACATTAGACTAAATACATTAGTAAATCAACACATGCACAAATAGATAAAATTTTAACAATTTTTCAACAACCCAACTTTGCTATATTAACAAATTGTAATACAATTGTCTAGGGCGCTGATACCATGGATCATGGCCCTCATACAATCACTGATACAAGAATATAAACTAGGTATTGGTTTTATTTCTTTGATAAACAACCTGTTAGGTCCCTGTAATTTGTCAGATTAGTAAGACCAAATAAACAAGGGTAACATCAAACCAACTTTGGAGTCCTAGGACCTAGCCTTCCTGGACTCAGAGAGGGCTCTCTCTATATTTGTATAAAAGATATAACTTGAATGATTTAGGATGTTGATTTTAGGCTAGTTAAAATGATAGGGATTGTTTGTTTTGTTTTGTTTGGTTGCTTGTTGTGAAGAACAAACATAGTAAGAGAAATTAAAACCATTGGGCTATGGAGTTTGTGAAAGGTTTGAAGAGTACAACAACAAATCAAGAGTGTTCCACAAGGAAAGCTAACAAAGCCAAATGGATCTTAATAGCTTATGTGGGTGTGAAATGAACACTAAGTTGTGAGTTTAGTAGCCTTAAAGGGAAATTAAGAATCCTTTAATATGTACTAGAACAAGAAGAGTCTTTAGAGTCTTTAATATTACTATTTTTAAGAAAGAACCAAAGGACAGGGCATACCATAAACTTCTTTGGCCAGAATTTACCAAGTAAACTTTGTTAAACACCATGTTAAGCACACACATGTTGTATGAGAAGAATAACACACACACACAAGAGACTCAACACAATGAAGTATAAGCGTGAGGCTTTCTTATTTTCCATTATACAAAGATGTACATTTATAATACAATGGTGTGACTCTTGGTTTCATATTCCAAGGTCACTTGGACTCCATTGTGACTTTTCGCATTCCACACCAATCCATGTAGGATTAGGTGTTCCAACATCCCCCCTTAATCCGAAGGGGTATGTGTGAGTCCAAGAAAAGAGTTGTAATACAAATCTGCAAAGTATACATGGCAGCACTTGGGCTGAATCAAATCTCTGAAATGTTGGAAAAAAGAGGTGGTTCAAGGATGACCACCAACACTGGAATGCAATACTTGTCGCAGTTCCCGGAACTCTTCCAAAACTGGCAAGAAGCTGAAGGCTTCTGCTAGAGGAATTTTCCCTCATAAAAAAGGGAGACCTTCAACCTAAAAGAAGGGAGGTCTACTACCTGTGATGGTTTTAGGATTACCAACAACTCTGGAATGCTTTGAAGCATTTCATGGAACTCAACCAATGCTGGCAAGAAGCAAAAGGCTACTGAGCTGAAGGCTTCTGCTAGAGGAAGTGTTCCTCATATATGAAAGGGAGACCTTCGACCTAAAATAAGGGAGGTCTACTACCTGTGATGGTTTTAGGTTATCCACCAACCAAAAATGATGGTTTAAGGTTGTCCACCAACCGAAGGCATGCTCATGGGCATCCGTGTCTCTGGCTACATCTCTGAATCCGGAATGATGAATTGTGGCTCAGGCTCGCTTGAACTGCTGGCTACAACTCTGAACATGGAATGAGAGATTGTGGCTCAGGCTCGCTTGATCTGACGTCGAAGCTTGTACATGACCACCATTTTCCCCCCTATCAGGGACAAGGTGAGATGATGGTGAAAACTCGACTGCAAGTTTGTTCAATATGCGTGAACAAGTTCTAACATGTGTCGTAAACATCTTCTTGGCTACCGATGCCCATTGCCAAGAAGCGATCCATCCAAGATGAATCTTGGTTCTTGCAGGAGGCTTGTTTCTGAAGCATCTGTCTGAAGAATGGGTGTGCCGACCACAGTGCTTGCATGGATGAAGATCAAAACAGTGATCTTTCATATGGCCAACTCGATCACAGTGTTGGCATTTCTCAATCTGTTGTGGAAGTGGAACAGATCGCAGAATGTACTGGCAGTGAACCGTCATACAGAATCAGCACTCAAATATGATGGCTTGTGTAGTCCGAGGAAAGTCACATCTTTTCATATCCAAGACCGTGTCTATGCTTGTTGTGGACAAGCTCTTTCCCAAGTTCTCGATGATGGGCTTGAGAAGGCAAAAGTCGAGCCGCCGCATCTCGCATGTACATCTCGCTCTAGTACAAGGCACTCGAATGTGAATCATCTCGCAACTTTAATGACTCTCGTCGTCGATGTTAGTCCTCACAACATTTCGAATATTAAATGTGTTCGTAATGGTGACTCTTTTGCTGAAGTTCATCTTGTTGAAGCTGAGTTTCCAACTGCAAAAACTCAATCTTCTCATGTGCATCTTGCAAACAACTTTGAATGTTACAAAGAGCATCCTTGCTCATTCTTATCATGTCATCAACATTGGAATGAATGAGGTTATTCAACAACTCTAATGCCTCATTGATTTTAGCCATTTCAACAACTTAGGCTCAAAAAATGAAAGGGTTTCGACTTCAACCGAAAATGCACCCATTTACAATGTGATTCAACAACAAATAAAAATGACTCTAAAGAATTTCCAACTATGGAAATCTCAAAGTACAAAGTGTGCTCCTCAAATGATGGAGGGCAATTAACAATTTTTTCAACAACTCAAGTACTGATTCCAACTATGAATGAAGAGGCGATACGATGTCAATATAATAGAATATCTCTGCAAAATATTTTGTCGATGTGTAGCTGAAAACACTATGCAAGAAGCCTTTAAGGCAACTGAATTTTCTCTTCAAAGAGTTGTTTTCAATGATGGAAAACTTGTCTTCAAATGTCAATTTCTTCAAAAAATCACCCTTATGCCACAAATCAAACAATGTCAAAACTGCAATTTTCTCTATGTATAGTCCATTTTCTTCATATGTCGATTCCTCTTTTTCTACTGTTCATATTCTCTTTTTCCTCTCTCTCTCTGCTGTTTTTTTTTTTTTTTTAATTTAAAATAATTAAATTAAAACAAAAATTAAATTGGAAAACTAATTAAGAAGAAGGGGAATTTAAAAAGGGTGAAGGAGTGGAGAGTTTAAAATCTAAGAGAAATTTATTTAAAAAGGGGACGGTGGAGGATTTAAAAAAAAATCGAATTTTAAAAATTAATGAAAAGGCAGTATGGGGGGGGGGGGGGGGGGGGTATTAATTATGAGAGGAGAGGGGGTAAGTGTAGATAGGCGGTATTAATGATAAGGCCGAGGTGAGAGCGTGTTAGTGGATAGTCGAGAGGCGATTGGAATAGGAGTGAAAGCGTATGCGCAGGTGGGTAGCGTAGGCTAGGGAGGGGTGACAACATTGAAGCCCGTGGGCAGAGGGGGGTAAGGGGGAGTGGAACGGCGAGGGGGTGGGTTGGGAGGGCAAATGGGCAGTGAGGGGGCCGAGCAGGGTTGATGGATGAGTGGATTGTAGAGCGGGTTAGGGAGCAGCGGCAGGTTCGTGGGAGGAGGGCCGTGAGGTATGGAGGGCGTGTGCATGCGAGTTGAGCGATGGGTGAGAGCTCGCAGGTGGAGCAGGTGGGGTAGAGTGGGGGGTAGCAGCCGAGTAGGGTAGGCATTGCTGTGTGTGAGGAGGAGGTATGGCGGGGGTGTAAGGCGTGGGGAGGTAGTTAGCGCAAGGGATGGGATTCAGAAGTGTGATGAGAGGAGCATTTGAAGGGCACGCAAAGAGAGTGTGACAGTCTGTGGGGAGAGGCGTAGGGAACTAGGCAGGGATGGAGTGTTTGGTGAGGGCACAGGGTGAGTGCTATAACAGAGAAGGGTGAGGGCTTAGAGCTGTGAGGGATGAGTGTTGTTTGCAGGTCAAGTTGCAGACTGTGAGGGTTTTGGGTTGAGCGTTGACGATGAGGGCATTGAGAAAGGGGAGAATGAATCAAAATTTATTTATTTATTTTCTTGTATTTTAATTAAAACAGCAGAGAGGAGTTAAAATAGCTTGTAGAAATTGCAGAACAGTGAAAATTTCCAGCATTGAAACATAATAGCAATTTGCAGAACTTGCCAATAAAACCCAGAAATTTTTCTAATAGCCCAACAGCAGAAGAATATTTTCTAGCAATAGAAAAACCCAGAATTGCAGAAATTTTTCAATGGAAAAACTCATAAACTTCTTCAAAAATTAACTTTAAACAATTTTTCCAACAACTCTCCAAAATGCAGAATTTAATGGGCATAAATTGCAAGAATAAATCAACCTTCAGATGTGTAGTGTTGCTCTTCTTCAAAACACCTGCTGCTCTACTTCAAAACAAATTCTGAATGTGCCAATTCCTGAACGCTGCTCTTCTCATAATAAGTTCTTGAATGCTGCAGAAATCTCTGAGTGCTGCAAAAATGACAAGAATTTTTGTAGATATGCGCAGGCCATAAACACAAATGGCTCGCTCAATTTGGAGCAGGGCCAGCAATCACCCGCTCTGATACCATGTTAAACACCATGTTAAGCACACACATGGTGTATGAGAATAATAACACACACACACAAGAGACTCAACACAATGAAGGATAAGCGTGAGGCTTTCTTATTTTCCATGATACAAAGATGTACATTTATAATACAATGGTGTGACTCTTGGTTTCATATTCCAAGGTCACTTGGACTCCATTGTGACTTTTCGCATTCCACACCAACCCATGTAGGATTAGGTGTTCCAACAAACTTTAAGACAACAATCCAGAAAATTCTAGAGAGCAGGGAACTCCTAAATTCCCTAGCTATTCACTTTCAGACAAAGAAAACATTTAAGATAACAATTTAGTAACGATTAAAGAGCAGGGAAACTCCTAAATTCTTCAATCAGACTTCAAATAACTTTAAAGTGATTGTTCAAGATATTCCAAAGGACAGGGCAAACCATAAACTTCTTTAGCCAAAATTTAGTAAGTAAACTTCAAAGAAAACCTTGAGAACAACATTTCAAGCAGAACCAAAGGACAAGGCAAACCATAAACTTATTTAGCCAAACTCTACTGAGTTAATCTCAAGAAAACAAACTAGGTGGAAATGGAGAGCAAGTAACTCCTAAATTCTCCAATCAGACCCAGTAGAGGAAAACATTTGAATAACAGAGAACATATAGACTTAAGGTGTCGAACAACATATCTTAAACTAAATTTTCTGCTCTGTTATAAGGGAAATTTATGTGAAAAATGGAAAAAAAAGGAAAAAATTACAAGATCAGAACAACATCACCATTTAACAAAGTTCAGGAATCATGTGAATGTGCTTGCTCTATTGATATTCGGTCCAAAACAACTACAGAGCTCCAAAGCCAACTTCTTTACAACTTAGAGTCTATGTAGTACTCAGCCCAACAACCAACCAAAAAAAAAATACATGAAGCATACATGTAGTATTTATTTGAAAAATGAGGAGGTGATCCTAAGCTAGGGTTTCAAATGTCATTTACTACAGAGTTAATGCATTTTTGACCTTTGATACCATGCAAGGCCCAAGGCAAAATATCTGAGACTGATTCATTGTAATAATAAATCCTAACTTAACTTCTGAGCTAACTTTGGAAATATTTAACTTTAAGGCCTTCTCAATAAATTTTTCAATAACTGCTGGTGTCTTTATTCAACTCCTGTCAAGGGCGCAACACCAAGGTATAGGCGCGCAGTGCAGGTGAAAACGCGCAGCGCCATGACAGAAAAAATGACATGTCTTGCATCCAACTTGTGGAGGGCTTCTCGATGTCCAAATGAGATCCATGATGGCTCATTGGAAAGGTCTTTGAGTCTAGTTTCCAAATATGCTTTCACTTTCCAAAATAGTGCCCATTTTCCCTATCAAAAACCTATTCTCCCAATACTGGTAAACGCACAATGCCAAGGTCAAAAAGAGGGCAGAAACATGATTTTTTGATGTTTTTTGGCCTTTTTGAGGAACCAGTTTTGCTCCAAATCTCCTAAAATGTTCTAAGGTTGATGTAATTGTCATTAGAAACATGAATATGCTGACAATTTTCCATTTGGATGGCCCAAAAAAGAGTGCAGCGCTAGTGGCGCTGCGCGTTTAGCACATTTTTTGCATGCTAAACTATCCCAAAAAACCAAAATTTTCACATGAGTGCCAAAATTGGATTTTTTCTTGCTTATCAAGGGTTAGAGGCATGGAGGGACACCTTAGAAAGAATATTGAGCTTCTCTTTCTCCTTTGACTCGGTCAAAGCCTGAATCTTTGCATGGGCACGTTTGAGCTTGGCCCTTGCAATCTTGTTTCTCATGGCATAATGTTTCGCCATCATCCTCTGAATATCAGTGTCTCTCTTTGACTTCTCTATTAGGCCCTCCAGATGCAAATTGGCCTTCTCAAGCCAATACTCTTTGTTTTTGTCAATGTCTATGGCAACTAACTCACTTGGAGTAAGATGCTCTGCCAATTCTGCCTATTTCTGCCTTTCTCAGGCTAAAGCCCTCTTCAGTCCAATGGTATTTAGTCAATGTATAGGAAGTTGATATTCCTCATCATCACTATCATCAAAACTACCCAAGGTTTCATCCAGCAAAGCCTTGGCCTTTCCTGCCTCTCTCTGTGCTTTGATTTCCCTGACCTCACTAATGGTCTGTTTTGTCTTTAGCTGTTGATTCTCTAACTCAAGAAAGTCGATCACGTACTGTGCTCTATTGAGATTAGCTTGAATCTCACTAATCTTGGTCTCCTTGCCTCTGATCACTACACTAGTAGCTCTATCTTCATCCTCATAATCAATCTCAATCAACTGAAACTCCTGCTTAGTTTCATGTTTGTCCTCCTCCTCAAAAATGATATGATATGTAACCTTTTCCTTGCCCTAATCAACCTATTTTTCTGATGAAGAAGGCATGGCCCCTTTCACACCATGTGAAGAAAACAAATTCCTGTGGCCCCTCTGATATGTCAAGGAAAATGGCTCAATGTCAATCATTTTAGTGCCAACTATCTCAATGTCCCTTTCACTGCTTGATGCTCTGGTATCATGATATGAGGGTGAAGGGTTGTGGAAAGGTGATGAGGAAGGATCAACATGAGGTGAATGGATGTGAGTGGGTGGAGATGTATGAGTAGTGGGATATGATGGAGAATGGGATACGAGAGGATGAGATGAGGAAGGAACATCCTGCTCATGATGGTTAGGTGAAGTAGTGAAAATCTCATTGGCAATGAATGCATCCCATGAATTTTTTTTTTTTGCTGAAGCTAATGCATGACCATAATCTTGATGAGTGAATGATGAAATAGGCTCTGCATTTTCTGATTGTAATCTGTCTTTTTCACAATGTAAGCCATCTTATCAATGCTACGGAAAAGATAATATTAGGCAAATGAAGCATTATAACTCTAGTGAGATGCATGAGAAGATGAATATGATATGAGTAGAGGCGGGAAAACCTTCCCTCACAAGTGAAATACTTCATTATTATCCTCATCATGGGAAAATACCGGTCAAGAAGATGAGAAAAAGGGAAAATGGACTTGTTGTGATATTTGTACCTAGGTTTGAGGTATGGTTCATAATAGTTCATGTCCAAGTTTTCTTGTTTAAACCACCTCTCCCCCACACTAGGGATCCCTGTAGTAGCTACAATGGAATTGGTGGACATATCAAAAGTAAACGCAACAATATTGACCTTATTGTCATCTAGATTGATGATGAACAGTCTTGTTAAATTTGGGTGATTTTGGACTTGCTACACTCTCTCACAGAAGTCAAATCAACCCACATGCTTAAAGCAAGAAACAGTGAGAGGAGAGGCCATAAGTTATCTTGTGGTTATGGGTTTAAACCTGTTTATTTTCCCTCATTTATGATCATGTCTTCTTGGATTTTGCACCTCAACACCACTATCTTTTCCCTTAGACATTTTTAAACTCTGATTTATAAAACCCTAGTGTACAAGTGAAATGAGATGAGGGGAAGGGAATGAGATGGACGCTTGAAAAAATGAAGGGAATGAGTGAAGGGGAAAATTAAATCAATGGAAACCCTAAATCAATGAAATTACATTGTCTTTGACTGATATTCTATTTAGGAGGATGAAACAAGTGTCTCATAAAATGAAATTAGGGTTTTATTTACAGTTACACTTCATTTCATTCAAGAATGACCAAAAAGCTTCAAATCAAGGTCTTATGACGTGTACTTACTGATTAGAAGTGTTTGGAGGATGATAGGAGAAATTTGAAGAAGTCTTGAACTTGTTTGAATGGCCCCAACCCTTAGCAAACTTCTCTGTCCAGGCACATAGCACTACTGGTAAGCGTGTAGCGCCAACTCAAGCATGCAATGCCAATGAAACTTACATGGGGTTCTTCTGGCAAGGGCGTAGCACTGCGGCAAGGGTGCAACACCAGTCTATAGGCGCACATCGCCTTCTCAAATTGCGTTGAAGATTTCGGGCAAGGGCACAGTGCCAAGTTATAGGCGCGTAGCACCAGTGCAAACGCACAACACCAAGAAACTTAGCAGAATTTCGCTCAAAAACTCACAAACCTTTCCTTCGCTAAATGCTCTTGATGTTTTGAAAGGCAACAATGACTCTTTTGAAGTTTTTTATGGGATTTTATAGGCTTGTGGATTTAATTTAACTTTAAAAAACCCACTTTCTAATGTTTGAATTCTTTTCCTTTTCTCACTTATACTCTTTGACACTTTTTGCTTTGTAGGTTGTTGAAATCACGGAATTGGATTTTCATTAGCTCATTGAGGCTTGACATGTTCATTTTGACAGCTTTTGGATTTAATTATTACATATAGTAGCATCTTAAAAATCTTTCATAATTTCCACCATAAAATTCAAATAAACTTTTCCACCCTCTCTGGGCATATTTTTCAAATCTCTAAGTGCCTGTAGTTTCTTTACAACAATCATCAATGTTGTCTTCTAAGTTCTCTATAGCCCTTTCAAGTTCATTCATTTCTATCCATTTCACCTCACCCTTTTCAATATTCTATCAACATTTTCTAATAGAATTTCTTCATGTTTGCCCTTGTGTGCTTCCTCCATGTCATTTTCCTGCAAGTAATCACTACTTTGGCACTCAAATGGACTATCAAGTTTATAACCCGTGTTATCTACAAGACCAAGTTTTTCCCCTTTCCCTTGCTGTAAATTGTTTTCATTCAGGAGTAAATAGTCTACATCATTAGTACTTTATGTTGATAAATCTTCCAACACCTCTACAGAAGTGCTAAACTTTGTCCCATTTTTCTCACTTGCAGGTTCTAAACTAAGAAGATAATCTTGCTTGGACATTTTAGGTACTTCTTGAATAACCATGTCTCGACATTCTATTACATCTAAGCCATATTCTAGCAAAGGAAAAGTAGTGCCTGAAACATCCAAGGATTTTGGGGAGCCAGAAAAATTCTTATCATAATCATGTTGTATTGAAGATCCAAAATCCATTGTACTTGATTTATCTAAAGAGCCTACAAAGATAGTTTTGAGACCATTAATGCTTGAGGAACCTGGGGAACATGGGAAAAAATGTTTTAGGTAGGAAATACAGATGAAAATGAGAGGTATAAGCCCATAATGAGTCTTTTAAGAGAAACAAGGTGTCTTTGAGATGGAAAACTGATAGATAGGGAAATTTTTTTATGAAGATAGTGAAGGCAGTGAGATTTCTGAAACTCAAGATATTCAAGGAATAATGTTTTCAGAAAACTATAACCATTTTATAGTCATCCAAAGATAGTTAAAAATACTGAAGACTAACAATGGCTCCACTTGGGGAGGGCAACTCCTTCAGGAGGTGTCAAGAACCTCAGAGTTCAGATCTCTAGAATTTGTAGATCAGTGCCTTACTTGTACTTGGCATATTCCTCTTTCTTTAATTGCTAATTTGCTGATGTTCTTTGAAGCTGTGATCTTTAAAACCTAAAAAACATGATGGCTTCAACTCATCTCTACCTACCCATCATTCTAGTTCTAACATTGTTTCTTCATTTGGGTGCATTTGGACTGGCAAACCATTGACATTATTTTACTTTTGAAAGCATAAAAAATATCTATTTCTACCCTTATATCATCCAAAGGCTCAGATTAGACTAATGAGCTCCTTTATTTCTCTACCTAATCTACTTATCTGTCAAGTTTAAACAGTTTGACAAATCTTCATTCTCTAATCTATAAACAAAAAATTGAAAGTATGACCAAATCAAGATTAAGAAATCTGGTTTTTCATAAGATGTGGGATTTTGGACAAGCTGCACACAGATTTTATTTTTGCACAAAGTAAGACTAAAAACTAAGGGCTATAATTTGTAACTTTTCATTCATCCCTCCCTTTTCTTTTTGGTTTAGATTTGATCTATGATAACCAATATCTTTTCCTAATCTACTCTACTCTGCTGATAAGCCAAGTTTAAATAGCGGAAAATCTTCATTTTCTAACTTATCAGTAGAAATTCAAAACATGTTCAATCATGATTAGGTTGTAATACTGAGTAAGAATTTCCTTTCTCAAAAGTAGTGGCATTTGGACTTGCACACTTTCAGAAATATTCTTTTTTGGTACGGAGCTTTACCTTTTCTTTTATCTGCCCTCTTTTCTTCTTTTATTTGTTTTTGTGTTTCATTTTTCTGATATTGTATTCAAGAAGTTTTATGTACAATGAATAAATCTTTAAACTAAGAACTTCAACGAAAATAATGCTTGAGCATCTTGCCATTGATAGGACCTCCATATAATTCTGTTCCATCCATTTCTTGTAAATCATTAGGGGAATTTTGAGGTCTAAAATGGGCCTCCTAAGAAAAATGTACAACCAAAATAAAATTTATAAAAACCAATAGGATTCAAGATGATGATTTCAACCATCGGGGATGATTCACCATTTTTTAAGTAAAAGGGTAAAAAAATAAAATAAAATAAAATAATAAAACTACTTTTTTCAGCTCGCATTTTCAACTTATCTCCCAAAGTTTTTATTCAAATTTCGAGCGGGATTACTCATTCGATGCAAAATTTAATTCCTCATCCAATGAGTACCCATGTTACATACTTTTGATGGACCTTTCTACATGAAAAATGATAAATACATGAAAAAACTTTACTGCAATCATGTTTTTCATGTATTTCTCATTTTTCATGTGGCAGGGTCCATCAAAAGTATGCAACATGGGTACTCCTTGGATAAGTAATTAAATTTTGCATCCAACGAGTACTCCCGCACGAAATTTGATTAAAACATTTGGGAGATAAGTTTAAAATACGAGTTGAAAAGGTAGTTTTTTCTTTTTTCCCTCTAAAATTTGATGATTTCATCAAATCTTATATTATTATTTCCACTATTATTTTATAATTTCCTTAGGAGGCCCATTATAGACCTTAAAATTCCCCTAATCGAATGCGTTGTTACCTCTTGCTAAATGGATGATATATGGACCCTTCCATAGATTGTCAAATTTCCCATGTTTACCTTTGTCCTCTCTTCTTGAATCCCACTTCAGCACTTTGTCTCCAGTGTTGAAATCATCTGCTTTGGTCCTTTTGTCAAAAAACTTCTTGATGTTTTCCTACACTTGATGTGTCCTGTTGTATATTTATTCCCTTGATTGCTGCAATTGAATGGTTTGGTTCACCCTCCTTTGTATGTCATTATCCTCTGACTATACCTCTTGAATAAGATTCATCACTGGCACTCCCAAAGTTATTGGAAAAACTGCATCCATGCCATAAACTAGCTAATAGGGAGACACATTAAATTATTTGTTGTTTGTTAATCTGTCTTCCCATAGTGCATGCAGCAGTTCGTTATGCCATGACTTTTTGTTCTCTTCCAACAATTTCTTGATGATATTTACCAAAATTTTGTTAGAGGACTCAACCAACCCATTACCTTGAGGGTAATAAGCTATAGAATTCCCTAATGTGATGTGATACTTGTGGAAAAATTCCACCATTCTCTTAGATCTAAAAGCAGCAGCATTATTAGTGATGATTTTTCTTGGACATCCAAATCTAGACAGAATATTGGTTTCAAGATATTTGTTGATTACTGAGTCAGTGGAAGTCTTTGAAGGGATGGCTTCTATCCATTTGGTGAAATAGTTGGTTGTAGTGAGGATCCATTTATGTTGAGCAGAGGAGGCAGGATGCATTTCTCCAATAAAATCTAAACCCCACTGTTGAAAAGGAGCTTCAATAATGATAGGTTGTAAAGGCAAAGGCAGTAGTTTTCTCTTTCCCTCAAAGATTTGGCATCTACGGCAAGTCACTACTAGCTTGTGGATATCATGGAAAAGAGTGGGCCAATAGAAACTAGCTTTGAGTATTTTGTTGGCAGTGGTTTTCCAATAGAGATGACCTCCACATTCTCTTTCATGAAACTCATGCATGATTCTATCTGCATCTTCTTCAAGTAAACATTTAAGCAAGATACCAACATAATTTTTCCAATATAAAGATTTATCTAGAATGCAAAAATTTATAGCTTTTAGTTTCAAGAATCTGGCCTTTGTTTTGGACAAACCAAGAAGAGCATTTAGATTAAAAATCACATATAATATATCAACATACCAGAGTGAGTTCAGAAATTCTTCTTCAATAAGTGGAGTCGTCAGCTCCTCTTGTTCATCCAAGGAATGTATCATGTTTATGTCCAGTGCTTGAAAGTTAGCTTCAGCCATTAGTTTGGCCAGTCCTTGCCCTTTGATTAGCTTGGTGGGTTTGATCTCTAGATCATACTCTAAGATGACAACAATCCACTTACCTCTTTTACCATCAGGATCCTAAGTTAGTATTTCCTTAACAACTGCATGAGGAGAAAAAGCAATGACATGTGAATGCAAGATGTAAACTTCGAAATATTTTGATGCCTTGATTAAGGAAAAATATTATTTTTCCATAATGTTATATTTCAGAGGTGCATCTCTTAGTTCCTTGCTGAAGAAATCTATGGGCTGTTCTTGTCCCATTATGCTCTTTTGTAGTAATACTGCAACAATTGTGCCTTCTGATGCAAATGAGAAAATGAAGAAGTCCTTATTGAAGTCAGGACTGATGAGGGCTGGTGTTTGGGTGAGAGATTGTTTTACCCAATCAAAGGATTTTTTTTATTTTGTGGTCCATTTTACTCCTGTTCCTCTTTTCAACATGTTAGTAATGTTTCTTAGGAGTTATGCAAGGTTTGGTATGAACCTTCTTAAGAAGTTGATCTTTCCAATGAAAGGTTGCATCTCTTTTATGTTCCTAGGGTGATTGATCTACAATATCCCCTCAATCCTCTTTGTGTCTATCTTAATCCCTTCTTCAGATATGACATGGCATAAAAATTTTCCTTCTTGAAGACCAAATAAATTTTTCTTGGGATTTAAAGAGAGACCATACTTTCTACATTTTTCAAGGACCTTTCTTAGGTGAACTAGGTGTTCTTCATCAATTTTTGAATAGATAGTTATGTCATCAAGGTATATCACAATAAATTAACCTATTTCTTCAGAAAAAATAAATTTCCATGGATCTTTGAAAAGTGGCCCCAACATTCATTAACCCAAAAGGCATTTTGACATACATGAAGGTGCCCCAAGGTGTAGTGAAGGTGGTTTTGCGCTGATCATCTAGATGTACTAGCACCTGATTATAACCTGAAAAACCATCAAGAAAATATATTATTTTGGAACCTACTACCCTTTGCAGTATATGATCCATCTTAGGTAAAGGGTAGTTGTCTTTTAGGGAGGTTTTTTTTTAAATTTCTGAAGTCTATGCATAGTCTAATTTCCCCTGTTTTCTTCCTCACTAATACAATATTTGAGACCCATTTTGAGTACCCGAGTGGGACTATTATTCTAGCATTATACATTTTTTTGTTTCTTTCTCAACAAGAGGCACTAGGACAAAGTTTATTCTGCGCAATTTCTACTTAAATGGTTTCTAGTTTTCCTTGAGAGGAATCTTATGCTGAATAATATTTGTATCATAGGACTTCAAGTCCTCATAGCCCCACGCAAACACATCTTTAAATTCTTTGAACAACTCAATGTATTTATGTTTTATAAGAGTTGGCAATGTTTTGGATAGTTTTATCATTTTAGGTTCTTCTTCACTGCCTATGTTGCATTCTTCTACACCTATTTCAGTGGATTCTATTTTAGGCTTCCTAGCAACATCATTGAAATCAAACAGTTCTTCTAAGGGGACAAGTCCTCTTGGAAATAGATTGTCTTTGCATTGCAATACCTCAAGGTCCTTTTGATTCAGATCTCCACACAATTCTACCTCATGAGGGTGCTCTAACAGATTTATATCAGCAGCATAAGGTGGCTTTGTTTTGTGTGTTTGTTCCTCAACAGAGCAGTCCTCTTCATGATCCGAATTTGATTTTGGCATTTCAAACTCATTTTTGGACTACAGGAAGTCTTCAATATCTTTGTCACCTTCGAAAAATTTCCAATAATCTATATTAGTAGGGACTGTTAGTTTGCTTTTGACCTTTACCTTGTATTGTTCATTGGCATGAGGCAGTTGGCAAGTGCTGGCAGTGAATGCTAGTTCATTTGCAAGGCTTTTTTGAATTCTTGGGATAGAGGTAAGTTCATATTTTTCAAATGTTTTTAGGAGGTCTAAGGAAGTATTTCTATATTCTTTTAACTTGGGATTTTTGGCTGAATATTCTCCTTTAATTTGCCTAATAGTTAGTTCATAATCTCCCTGAATGGAAATCTTCTTAGCTCCTATATTTTTCAGAAATTATAAAAGTAGGAGAAGAGCTTCATATTCTGCAATATTGTTTATACATTGAAAACCCAGTTTGTAAGAGTGACCTTCATTAGTGTTGTGTATCCAAACACCTACTCCTAAACCAGCTTTGCCACAAGAGCCATCAAAGCTCATGTTCCAAAGAGTTTCAAGTTTATACTTGCCATTGGGTTGGTGTTCATGGCTGCTATGATTTTGACTGTTAAGTTATTAATTTTGTGTTTGGTTTGACTGTTCTGACAGGTCTTGCTCTTCCTATTTTCTATATATTTGTTCATTAATTTCATCTTCATTATACAAAATAAATGAATCAAGGTCTGAATGGACAGAATACAGAGGGGTTTTATTTGTCTTATATTGGCTGCTTACCATGTATTTCATGTGAGTTTCTCTGTACAGTCTTCTTGTTTGGTTAAAGACTGGAATGGTAGCATATGCCATGTCCATTTGGAGGGTTCCTTGGAGTTTGGCTCTCCATGATCTTGATAAAAGTATGCCATATTTTGGGGGAATGTCAGCCACTACAATATACATTACAAGGCTCTTGGCTGGTATTTGTGCCAGATTAACACATAGATCTTTGATTAGGCCCAGACATTTAACTCTACTTGAATCAAAAGAGTACAAGTATTTGTATGGTCTGGTTATTTCAAGGCCTAATCTTTCCATCACTACCTTTGGCATGAGGTTATGTGAAGCACCAGAATCTACCATGGCATTGTGTAGAATTTTGTCATGGATGTTCAAACTAACATAGAATGGAGGCACACCTCCCTCTTGAAATTTTCCCTCCACCTCTGGCCCAAACAACAATTCTGGCTTGTCATCACTCATATTTAGAGTATCAGTGTTATTTTGTATGTTTAAAGCCTTCAAAACTTGAAATCTATATACATCTTTAATCACTAATTCAATAAGGGGTATGGCTATTTTTATCTTGGAAATTTTACTCTCAATACTAAATGTTGTCTGTGTTCTTGGAAGATTTAAATAAGTTTTATCAGACATTATTTTTTCAGAAACTTTATCTTGTTGATTTTTATTTGGAATCTCAGTTAAAACAGTTTTTTCAAGGCCACTAGTTGATGTACTAGGGTAGCTTTGGTCACCATCCTATTGGATGATTTTGTTTATGCTTTGATCAGAATTCTTAGCCATTGTGTTTGTATTTTCTGTTGTCTTTTTAGGACTATTTTCAGGGGTTTTCCTAGTGGATATTTCTAGTTTGTTCCTCTTGGGGATATCTTGGGTTTTCCTACTTATGAGGTCATACTACCTATGAACCTCCATGATAGCATTTTCAAATCCTAGTTTGTATTCTTCAGAGTACTCATATGTTCTTTCAGCTTGGTTTGAGGAAAAAAGACCTTGTTCTTATTTTGTGAGAAAAAAAATGTCCTCATTATCAGAGCCTATTATATTTACATGGTTTTCTTCTGGCTCCTCAATTTCTCTCTCCTCTTCATCTACATAGTTTTCTTGGAAAGGAGGTCTAATTTGCTGGTCAATTTCTCTTTGTCTTATTTGAGGGGGGTCTCTTCTGAAGTTTTGGTTTATGTTTTTGTTTTGAGGATTTGTTTGGTTTTCCCTAGGGGGTGTTCTTTCATTCAAGTTAATTCTCTCCATCATCCTTTCCATTGTCCTAACCAGATTGTCAATTTTAGCTTCAGATGTGGAGGCCACAGGTTCCTCTTTGTATGTAACCCTATTTTTTGTTCTCATTCTCGCCCTTTTAGCAATTAGATTGGATTCTACACTTACTTCTCCCCTTTGCATGTATTCTAAGGTAAAGGGATCTCTTTCTCTTAATTGATAAGCCATTTTTGGATCAAATCCATCTAGAAATTTTCCTAGGGATAAGCCTTGTGGGGGTTTCATGTGGGGAGGAAGTGCATTATATACACTATTGAACCTAGTGCAGCAGTCTTGAACACTCTCCCCAACATTTATTTTAAGGTTCTCATACTCTGATAAGATTTGAAGAGGATTTTCTTTAGTCTCCCACTTGTTTGTGAATACTTGATGAAGGGAAGGGAGATCATGAATGCTATTAGGGGTTAATATCTTGAACCATTTCTTTGCTTCTCCCCCTAAAGTTTGGGAAAAAATTCTCATTTGTATGGTCTCATCTTCTAATTCTTGGTAATCAAAAGCATCATTCATCTTGTCTGCATGTTGTTGGGCAGTTGTAGGTAGGATCAGTCTCATTAAAGTGAGGGATTCTAGATTGATAGTCTTGTAGCATAGGCAGTAAAGGTTGTGGTAGTACCAATGGGGCATACCATGTTGCCATGATTTGAGGTACAAGAACCCAAAGAGGAATTATAAGAGGAGGGTTTTTGAGTGGAGGTGGAGGATGAAATGGAGGGGTTTGAATAGTGGATGTATGAGTGGGGTTAGAAGACGTACTTGGACCAGTTAGCTGATATTGAGCATATTTGGAACGAAAGGAGTAAAATTGTTGAAGAAGCTAAATATTAGGAGGAGTGGAAGGAGAGGCTTCTCTACTAGGACTCTGTTGTAAGTGGGTAGGCTCAAGGTTTGTATGGTTTATCCAACTTTGAGACTTAGTTCTGAATAGGTTTCTCCTATGGTGTAAGTCAAATTGGGTATCTTGCAAGGATGTAAGGTTTTCAGGGAAGGAACTTGCTTTGTGAATTGGTCTAAAAATAGTCGAATCTTCAGTCCTAGAAGTTTTTCTTAATATTATTTCTGGGTCATCAACTATAGCAGGAGGGTTTGGGTCAGGGTGAGATTTGGTGCATATTCTTTGTGAAGCCATATTTCAGACCCGAAATATAGAGAGGCTAAACACTTGTAACATTTTGAAAAGCATACCTATTTCTAAAAGTACTGAATTCACACAGTATGTGGCTGGGTTTTATACTATTAGGATTGATGAATACATTCCCAGTGGAGTTTGTAAGAACCAGTAGAGTCAGCAGGCCTACTAAAAACCAGTGGAGTCACCAGGTGGATGATGCTAACTGTTTTGAGGATTTTTTTGTTGTCCACCATCAACAATTGGATACCAATCTTGAGATATTTCTGGGTTTTCTGAGTTCTTTATATAAGACTAAGATTTTCAATAAGTTCTCCCTAGTGGAGTCGCCATTATGTTAGGTCCCTGTCATTTGTCAGATTGGTAAGACCAAATAAATAATGGTAACATCAAACCAACTTTGGAGTCCTAGGACCTAACCTTCCTGGACTCAGGGAGGGCTCTCTCTATATTTGTATAAAAGATATAAATTGATTGATTTAGGATGTTGATTTTAGGCTAGTTAAAATGATGGGGATTGTTTTTTTTGTTTTGTTTGTTTGCTTGTTAAGAAGAATAGATATAGTAAGAGAAATTCAAACCATTGGGCTATGGAATCTGTGAAAGGTTTGAAGAGTACACCAACAAATCAAGGGTGTTCCACAAGGCAAGCTAACAAAGCCAAATGGGTCTTAATAGCTTAAGTGGGTGTGAAATGAGCACTAAGTTGTGAGTTTAGTAGCTTTAAAGGGCAATTAAGAATCCTTTAATATGTACTAGAACAAGAAGAGTCTTTAAAATTACTATTTTTAAGAAAGAACCAAAGGACAGGGCATACCATAAACTTCTTTGGCCAAACTTTACCAAGTAAACTTTAAGACAATAATCCAACAAATCTTAGAGAGCAGGGAACTCCTAAATTCTCTAGCTATTCACTTTCAGAAAAAGAAAACATTTAAGATAACAATTCAATAATGATTAAAGAGCAGGGAAACTCCTAATTTCTTCAATCAGACTTCAAAGACCTTTAAAGTGACTGTTCAAGATAGACCAAAGGACAAGAAAAGCCATAAAATTCTTTAGCCAAACTCTAGTAAGTAAAATTCAAAGAAAATCTTGAGAACAACATTTCAAGCAGAACCAAAGGACAGGGAAAACCATAAACTTCTTTCATCGAAATCTACTGAGTTAATCTCAAGAAAACAAACTAGGTGAAAATGGAGAGCAGGGAACTTAGAAATTCTCCAATCAGACCCAACAGAGGAAAACATTTGAATACCAGAGAACAGACAGACTGAAGGTGCTGAACAACATATCTTAAACTAAATTTTCTGCTATGTTATAAGGGAAATTGATGTGAAAAATGGAAAACAAAAGGAAAAAATTACAAGATCATAACAACATCACCATTTAACAAAGTTCATGAATCCTGTGAATGTGCTTGCTCTATTAATATTCAGTCCAAAACAGCTATAGAGCTCCAAAGCCAACTTCTTTACAACTCAGGGTCTATGCAGTATTCAACCCAACAACACCCCAACAAAAAAAACATGAAGCATACATGCAATATTTATCTGCAAAATGAGGAGGTGATCCTAAGCTAGGGTTTCAAATGTCATTTATTACAAATTTAATGCATTTTTGACCTTTGAGACCATGCAAGGCCCAAGGAAAAATATCTGAGACTGATTCATTATAATAATAACTCCTAACTTAACTTCTGAGCTAAATTTGGAAATATTTGACTTTAATTCATTATCAATAAAATTTTTAATAACTGCTGGTGTCTTTATTCAACTCCTGGAAAGGGCGCAGCGCCAAGGTATAGGTGCGCAACTCCATGACAAAAAAATGGCATGTATTGCAGCCAACTTTTGGAGGCCTTCCCGATGTTCAAATGAGCTCCATGATGGCTCATTGGAAAGGTCTCTGAGTCTAGTTTCCAAATATGCTTTCACTTTCTAAAATGGTGCCCATTTTATTTTTCAAAAACCTATTCTCCCAAGACTGGTGAATGCGTAGCGCCAAGGTCAAAAAGAGGGCAGAAACATGATTTTTTATGGTTTTTGGCCTTTTTGAGGGACCAGTTTTGGTCCAAATCTCCTGAAACGTTCTAAAGTTGATGTAATTGTCATTAGGAACATGAATAATCTGGCCATTTTCCATTTGGATAGCCCAAAAAAGAGCGCAACGCTAGTGGCGCTGCGTGTTTAACACCTTTTCTGCATGCTAAACTGTCCCAAAAAATCAAAATTTGCACATGAGTACCAAAATTGGAATTTTTCTTGCTGATCAAGGGTTAGAGGCATGGAGGGACACCTCAGAAAGAATATTGAGCTTCTCTTTCTCCTTAGACTCGGTCAAAGCCTGAATATTTGCATGGGCACATTTGAGCTTGGCCCTTGCAATCCTGTTTCTCATGGCGTAATGTTTCGCCATCTTCCTATGAATATAAGTGTCTCTATTTTCCTTCTCTAGTAGGCCCTCCAAATGCAAATTTTCCCTCTCAAGCCAATACTCTTTATTTCCGTCAATGTCTACGGCAAGCAGCTCACTTGGAGTATGTTGATCTGCCAATTCTGCCTCTTTCTGCCTTTCTCGGGCTAAAGTCCTCTTCAGTCCAATGGTCTTCAGTCTCTATCTAGAAGTTAATCTTCCTCATCATCATTGTCATCAAAACTACCCAAGATTTCATCCAGAAAAGCCTTGGCCTTTGCTGCCTCTCTCTGAGCTTTGATTTCCTTGACCTCACTGATGGTCTGTTTTGTCTTTAGCTGCTGATTCTCTAGCTCAAGAAAGTCAATCACATACCATGCTCTATGAATATTAGCTTGAAGCTCACTAATATTGGCCTCCTTGCCTTTGATCACTGCACTAGTAGCTCTATATTCATCCTCATCATCAATCTCAATCAACTAAAACTCCTACTCAATTTCATGTTTGTCCTCCTCCTCAACAATGATATGCTCTGTAACCTTTTCCTTGCCCTTTTCAACATGTTTTTTTGATGAAGAAGGCATGGCACCTTTCACACCATGTGAAGAAAACACATGCTTGTGCCTCCTATGATATGTCAAGGAAAATGGCTCAATGTCAATCATTTTAGTGCCAGTTGTCTCAATGTCCCTTTCACTGCTTGATGCTCTGGTATCATGATATGAGGATGAAGGGTTGTGGAAAGGTGATGAGGAAGGATCAACATGAGGTGAATGGATGTGAGTGGGTGGAGATGTATGAGTAGCGGGATGTGATGGAGAAAGGGATATAGGAGGATGAGATGATGAAGGAACATCCTACTCATGATGGCCAGGTGGAGTAGTGAAAACCTCATTGGCAATGAATGCATCCCATGAAATGTTTTTCTGCTGAAGCTAATGCATGAACGCCATCTTGATGAGTGAAAGATGAAATAGGCTCTACATCTGTTGATTGTAATCTCTCTTTTGCACAATGTAAGCCATCTTATCAATGTTACAGAAAATATAATACGGTAAATGCATCATTCTAACTCTAGTGAAATGCATGAGAAGACGAATATGATATGAGTATAGAAGGGAAAACCTTCCCTCACAAGTGAAATACTTCATTATTATCCTCATCATGGGCACATACCAGTCAAGAAGATGAGAAAAAGGGAAAATGGACTTGTTGTGATCTTTGTACCTAGGTTTGAGGTATGGTTCATAATAGCTCATGTCCAAGTTTGCTTGTTTAACCCACCTCTCTCTCACACTAGGGATCCCTATAGCAGCTGCAATGGCATTGGTGGACATCTCGAAAGTAACCTCGGCAATATTGACCTTCTTGTCATGTAGATTGATGATGAACAACCTTGTTAACTCCGGGTGATTTTGGACTTGTTGCACTCTCTCACAGAAGTCAAAGTAGCCCACATGCTTAAAGCAAGAAACAATGAGAGGAGAGGCCATATGTTCTCTTGTGATTATGGGTTTGAAACTATTTATTTTCCCTCCCTTATGATCATGTCTTCTTGGCCTTTGTGCCTCAACACCATTATCTTCTCCCTTAGACATTTTAAACTCTGGTTTATAAAATCCTAGGATACAAGTGAAACGAGATGAGGGGAAGGGAATGAAATGGAAACTTGAACAAATGAAGGGAATGAGTGAAGGGGAAAAATAAATCAATGGAAACCCTAAATCAATGAAATTACCCTATCTTTGACTGATATTCTGTTTAGGAGGATCAAACAAGTGTCTCACAAACTGAAATTAGGGTTTTATTTAGGGTTACACTTCATTTCATTCAAGAATGACCAAAAAGATTCAAAGCAAGGGCTTATGACATGTAATTTCTGATTAGAAGTGTTTGGAGGATGATAGGAGAAATTTGAAGAAGTATTGAACTTGTTTGAATGGCCCCAACCCTTAGTAAACTTCTCTGTCCAGGCGCGCAACGCCACTGGTAAGCGCACAATGCCAATGAAAATTACACGGGGTTCTTTTGGCAAGGGCGAAACACTTTGGCAAGGGTGCAACGCCGGTCTATAGGTGCGCAACATCTTCACAAATTGTGTTGAATATTTCAGGAAAGGGTGCAGTGCCAAGTTCCAGGCGCAATGCCAATAAACTTAGCATAATTTCGCTAAAAAACTCACAAACTTTTCCTTCGCTGAATGCTCTTGATGTTTTGAAAGGCAACAATGACTCTTTTGAATTGTTTGATGGGATTTTATAGGATTTTGGATTTAATTTAACTTTAAAAAACCCACTTTCTAGTTTGAAGTCTTTTCCTTTTCTCACTGATACTCTTTGGCACTTTTTTCTTTGCAGGTTGCTAAAATCATGGAATTGGCTTTTCGTTTGCTCATTGAGGCTTGACATGTTCATTTTGACAACTTTTGGATTTAATTATTACATATAGTAGAATCTTTAAAATCTTCAGTAGTTTCCACTATGAAATTAAACTCATCTTTTCCACCCTATTTGGCCATCTTTTTCAAATCTCCAAGTGCCTGCAGTTTCTTTACAACAATCATCAGTGTTGTCTTCTAAGTTCTCTATAACCCTTTCAACTTCATTTTTTTATGTCTAGTTCACCTCACCCTTTTCCATATTCCATCAATATTTTCTGATAGACTTTCTTCATGTTTGGCCTTGTGTGCTTCCTCCATGTCATTTTCCTGCAAGTAATCACTAGTTTGGCACTCAAATGGACTATCAAGTTTATAACCCGTGTTATATACAAGACCAAGTTTTTCCCCTTTCCCTTGCTGTAAATTGTTTTCATTTAGGAGTAGACAATCTACATCATTAGTACTTTATGTTGACAAATCTTCCAACACCTCTACAGACGTGCTAAACTTTGTCCTATTTTTCTCACTTTCAGGTTCTGAACTGAGAAGATAATCCTCCTTAAAAATTTTAGTCCTTCTTGAATAACCATGTTTCGACATTCTATTACATCTAAGCCATATTATAGCAAAGGAAAAGTAATGCCTAAAACATCCAAGGATTCCTGGGAGCCAGAAAAATGCGTATCATAATCATGTATTTAAGATCTAAAATCCAATGTACTTGATTTATCTAAAGAGCCTACAAAGATAGTTTTGAGACCATCAATGATCAAGGAACCCGGGGAACATGGGAAAAAAGGTTTTAGGTAGGAAAGAAGGATGAAAATGAGAGGTATACGCCCATAATCAGTCTTTTAAGAGCAATAGGGTGTCTTTGAGATGGAAAACTGATAGATAGGGAAAAGGTTTTATGAAGACAATGATGGTAGTGAGATTTCTGAAACTCAAGATATTCAAGGAATATTGTTTTCAGAAAACTATAACCATTTTATAGTAATCCAAAGATAGTGAAAAATATTGATGACTAACACAACCTACCTTGAACAAGACAACACTTGACCTACTTGTTGATGTGGCACCCCGTAACCCTTTCAGTCCATGTGTCCTAAACACGTGTCAGTCCTTTGGCTCACAACCTGCAATAACACCAATATGCCTATATCAATGAATCTTGCTCCTTTAGTTCACCGAAACATGGCTCATCGACCTTCCCTCTAGTTTATCATTGTTCCATTAACGAATCAACACATAGGGTCATATTTTTAGTTGTTCACAACTTTTTCTGTGAAATACTCGTAGACTGCCCACTTGTTTCTTCTTAGTGTTGGGTTTGTGTTATATTCTTTCCATGACTAGTCACGCGTGGGGGGGCGATAGCCCCCCCTATAGGGGTTCAAGGCAGCGCCCCGGAAAAAAATTGTGGTCCTTATTTTCCGGTGGGCGGACCCGCCCATGGTCTTGTGCATGGGTTTGCACA
The DNA here is from genome assembly GCA_034641835.2 of Pinus albicaulis. NCBI lineage: Eukaryota > Viridiplantae > Streptophyta > Pinopsida > Pinales > Pinaceae > Pinus > Pinus albicaulis. The sequence continues at coordinate 1,478,492,214 of CM076578.1, forward strand.
TGGCTTTGGGGCATGATGGTTTTCAGCCCCTGGTATTTTGTAGATCCAGTCAAGGGAACTACAGTTATGTTCTAATCCAGGGTTAATGGATCAGGGTTTATGTATGCTTCGGCATGTATATATATATGTGTTGTAACACTAAAAGGAATATAATGAAAAATCAAGCTGGTCGTCTCGATTTGGGATACAGGGGAAAATCTCTGTGTTTATCTGTTTTATGTTTTATGCTCTCACTATTGTTTATATTCTGTTTTAAAGATTTGTTCGTAGATAATTTTTGTACAGGGTTAAAACCTACATTTGGTATCAGAGCCATTTCAGCTTCAAGGGGACGCCTTTGCTGTTGAGGGGTTTTTTTCTCGGGCCTAAGGTAGACCCTATTCAGTGGGAGATCTGCGGGATCAATTCTTGCGGTGAAAGAAGATGTCGAGCGGTGGGAAGATAGAGATCAAGAAATTTAATGGTCAGAGTTTTGAGTTATGGAAGCTCAAGACGGAGGATCTGCTGATGGATAAAGATTAGGGGATCATGGTAGATATGGGTACTAAACCAATAGAAATTTCAGATGAAGACTAGAAGAAACTAGATCAGAAGGCAAAGAGCACAATACGGTTGTGTGTCTCAGATTCAGTATTGTTGAATGTATCTGGGGAAGCTACGACAAAGACCTTGTGGGACAAACTTGGGAATTTGTACCAATCTAAGTCTCTGGTGAATAAATTGTTCCTGCGGAAAAATATTTATAACCTGAGGATGAAGGATGGAGACTCGGTGACAGCACATATGAACACCTTCAATACTTTGGTAAGTCAGTTGTCATCTGTTGATATTAAAATCTCAGATGAAGATAAGTGCATCAGTTTGTTGTGTTCTCTACCAGATTCGTGGGACAGTCTGGTTATTGCAATAGGTAGCAATACAACTACCTTGAATTTTGATGACATTGTCTCAGCCTTGCTGTCGGAGGAAATGAGACGGAGAAATATGGAGGGTCAGAATGGAGATGCCTTATCTGTACGAGGAAGGTCCCAGAATAGAAACAAGAATAAGGTTTCGAGTGGGATATCTAAATCTATAGGGATATCTAAATCTCCTAGAGAGTTTGTAAATGTGTGCTGAAAATGTGGAAAGGAAGGGCACTACAAAAAGGACTGCAGATCTAAAACTCCTAAAAAAGTAAAGGGGTCTGATGATGCTCCTTCTGCAGAGGCAAAAGCCACCTCGGATGAATTTGGGGATGTGTATTTGGCTTATTCTTCAAATATGTTAGCTCCCCATAATTTTCTAGATTGATTGAGATATAAATGGACAAGGTTAACATCAAACCAAGCATTAGAATCCAAGGACCTATCCTTCCTGGATTTAGAGAGGGATCTCTCTAGTAGGTGCAAAGATGTGAAATTGTTTGCTGATTAGGGTTGATTTTAGGCTAGATGTTAAGTGCAGGGTATTTTGATTTTTTTTGGTTGGGTATGATGCTCAGATGGATTTAGATAGAAAACATGGAAGATTGTTAAGTCATTGGGCAATGGATTCTAACAAGGTCATGATAAGTTCATCAATGGTGTTAAGAGCATTTGCAGGGCAATTTTAACTTGGTTGGTGGATCTTTAAGGTTGTGAAGGATCATGAGATGGACATTAAGCTTGAGAAAAAAATCTAATGAAGGGCAAGAACATAATCCTTTATATACTTGTAAATTGAGGGAGTTATAAGATTTATAAGCATAGAAAGAGAATCAAAGGCATAAGAAAAACCTAATCTATTTGATTTCAGACTAAAAACAGATAATCAACCAAGACAAACATTCAAATGATATATAGAAATGCAAAAAACTTATTCAACTTTCATAGATTTCATCATCAAGAGTAGAAAACATGTAAGATGCACAAATAACTATAACAATAGAAGGAGAGAAAACCCTGAACATCTAAAGTTACAGCTATGAAGGTTTCTTGAAACAATTTTAGCTAAGTAAAGGCAAAGAGCATGATTGAAACAAACTTCTTTGATCAACCTAGGAAAAGATGGTTCAAAGAAATGATTCGAAGAAAAGAATATTTAGTGGCAAAAAATATGCAGGGCTAGCCATGAATCATATTGAAACCAACTAATCTAAACCATTCAAGAAATAGACAAGAATAAGAAATCCTTAGAGAGCAAAAATATGAATTTTCTAATATATTCTAGCAGCATAAAACGTTTAAGGCAGTGAAATAAACAAACAGACCTAAGGTGCCATTAGAAAACATGTCTTAGTATAAATTCTTTGTCCTACTGCAACATAGAAATATGGAAACATATGATAAACTATAAAACATGAAAAAAAGAGAAACACGTCACCATCAACCAGGCTTATGGATCCTGCAAATAGTCCTCCTCCATCAACAAACAAATCAGGGCATGCATGGTCTCCAAGACATCAAATTCTCATAAAAAACTCCAAGAGACTATGTATTGCTCCAGAATAAGTCATCAAAATCCAACTAATACATAAGAGCCTCATGCTCTATTTATGGAGAAAAATGAGGAGGTGGAAACCCTAAGAGGCTTCCAGAAACCCTAATTTAGCCATAAATGTCATAAATGTGCTTAATGACCATTCAAGGCCCAAGGCACATAATAGATAAGATAATAAATGAAAAACATAAAAACATAACTCCGTAATCAAATCAGGTGTGATTTTTCCAAGAAAATATTAAAAAACCAGTTTGTCATTAATCAGTGTCTTTTGTTGACTTTTTGGCAAAAGGTTGTCTCTGTGTGTAGCGCCATTTCAGCAAAAAATAAGGTCTGTTGCAGCTGAGTTTTGGACCCCTTCCCGACATCGGATTTGGCCTCGTGATGGCTTGTTGGAAATCTTGATGAGTCTAATTTATAAAAAAATACTTGATTTGTGCTGAATGGATGCCATTTTATGGCTCAAAAATCAAATCTCCCATGATTTCTCTGTGCGCACCTGGCCTAAAAAGGAGGTAAAAAGGTCAATTTTGAGGTGTTTTTTGACCTTTTGAGGGGGAAAAAAATGCTCCAATTGACCTAAAATTTTGTGGGTAGACTGTTGGTGATGTGAAAAATCCAAAAATGTAAACTCCATTAGCTGAGGATGCCCCAATTTTGTGTGTAGCACCTAGGGTGCTGCGCTCCTAGGGGTCAAAATTTTGAAAAAACAAAATTTTTCTAGATTTGCCTCAAAATTGGTGTGTAGACCCCTCAAGGTGTTTTAGATACCTGTTGAGAAGCATCAGCCAAGATCCCGAGGCTATCATGCACTTTGGTCCTTTTTAGCTCTTCTAGCTCAATGAGGGCTTCCTTTAGTTTGGCATTAGCAAGCATGCTTTTATTTGCATAGTGTTTGACCATTTTCTTCTGTAAGGCAAGGCCCCTCTTTACCTCTTTGAAATTTTTATGCTCCTCTTTATAATATTATATGACCCTTTGTGCCTTCTCAAAGTTCTTTTCCCACTCTTGAAGTTGGGCATCCTTTTCTAAGAGGAGCGACTTAGTACTCATCCCTTGGTCCTCATTATCACTATCTAGATAAACAAAAAGAGGCCCTTGAGAAGTATTTTTGATCCTTTTTTTCCTTCTTACTTGTACCTTCTGCTCAACATTTTCCATTTTTTCTTTGCCCTTGTCCAATGTTTTGGCAGTGTGAGAAGAGATGGCCCTTTTCCTTTTAGAGGTAGCAAACACATTTCTTCTCCCTCTGTGATATGTGCATGTGAGAGGGGTAACAATGGAAGTTTCAAAGGTAGTGCTATCATCATTTTGACTTTTAATTTTCTTGATATCTTCTGCACTTGCCTCACTCTGATTTTATTTGTCATCCATGGACTGATTTTTGTCAAGACAGTTATGACTACTGCCATGACTGTCATGACTCTTTCCTTGACTGTCTGGTGTACTTTGATGGTTTTCCTCTTCATCATGCTGCTCTTCCTCATCATCTGGCTGCCCCTCTTCATCATTTTTCTCACTACTTTCATCTCTGTTTTCCTCTTCATCAGGATCACTACTCTCATATTTGTTTTCCTCTTCATCAGGCTCACTACTCTTATCTTTGTGCCTGCCTTCACTAATTTCATCATTTCCATCACTGCTTTATTCATGGCTACTTCCCTCCTCTTCAATGTTTTCTTCATTTTCATCATCTTCTTTTCCACTACTCCCTCCTTGTCCATCATTATCTGTCTCAGTTTCCTCCTGACTGTTGCCTTCTATTTGTTCTTCACTAGGGCTACCATCAACCCCCTCACTTGGCAAATTAGGGGAAGAGATAAGAGGTGAAATTATTTGTGGAGAAGGCACATGGAGAGATGATGGATGTGTGGAGGTAGATGGTTGTGAAGTGGAGGGAAAGTTCTGTTGGATGAAGGCCCGGGGGTCTCTAAACACATCATGTGAGATGAAGGTTTCCCAAGATATTCCTTGTTGCTCTAGCTGATATAGGACAATCATTTTGATTAGGGAGTGGTGAAAGAGGCCTGACATTTGGTGGTCATAGCTTTTCTTCTTGACAACTGAGGCCATTTTATCAATTATTCAGAAAAGGTAGTAAGGTAGGTTCACCATCTTAACCTTGGTAAAATGCATCAACAACCTTATATGATATGAGTAGATCCGGGATTATCTCCCCTCACATGTGAAAAAACTGATAATCTACCTCATCAAAGCAGCATACCTCTCTAGCAAATGGGAAAAGGGGAAAAAAACCTTAAAATCTTGTTGATAGCTGGGTTTCAAATAGGGCCGATAATAACTCAACTCCAACTTCTATTGTTTGAACCATACCTTACCAATGTCTGGTATACCTGTTGCTTTGGAAATGATCTTAGTTGAGAGCTCAAATTACACCCTTGCTAGATTGACTTGATGGTTTTGTAAGCTATAGATGAAAAATCTAGTCAAGTCTGAATGGCTGCTAACTTGCTTGACCCTTTCACAAAATTTTTAGCACCCTACATCTTGAAAGCATGAAAGGATCATAGGAGATGAAGTGATTGGAGTGGTGTCTAGGGGCTCAAATATTTTTGCTTTTCCTCCATGATGTTTTGGCTTGGTGGGAGTATGACTCTCATCATTACTGGTGTGAATGCCTCCCTCTGACATGATGACTAGTCCAAAAATAGCAGTAGGGCCTTTGGACTTTTCTTGAGGGTTTTTGGGCAAACTAGGTGCTTTTAGTGGTTTTTAGGTCAACGCTTTGTAAAATGAAGGCTAAGGTGAAAAATATTTTTTTAGAGCTTGCACTTGGGGTTGGAGGTTAGCCCATAGTTACCGAATCTTCTTTTTGCACTCAAAACCAATTTCACTTGCAAACCCTAACTCAAAGACTAAAAATTGATCTTTATACAGTCTAGGGTTTGGTCTAACTTTGACTATGGATGACTTCTTTGTTTTTAGAAAAAAGGAAATCTTGGGAGGAGAAAAAAGGTTCCACCAACCTTAGGCTCTACTTGCAGAATTTTTGAAGACGAAATTTCAAAATTTGGAGCTTTTTTAGAAAATGTGGAGAAGTCTGGCCAGAGTGTAGCGCTTATGCGTAGCGCCGGGCAGAATGGGCGGTGTCCTGGGTGCTTCCGGTCCTTGCTGGGCCTGTGCATAGTGCCGGGTTCTGAGTGCATAATGTAGTGTATTTTTAAACTGCTCGCCTCCCTCCTGTGCATAGCGCCGAAGGCTAGGTTCGTAGCGCCAACCTCGGTGTGTAGCGCCCAAAAATTTCACAGTTTTGCCTCAAAAACCTGAAAAATTCTTCCAATGGCTTCTTCACTTTGTAAAATGGCAAATGATGCATGGGAAAGGTTCAAGTGACCTTTTATAATTGTTTTTAAAAGTAAATTTTAAAAGATAAAACCCACTTTTGAAAATTTAATGTCCCCTTTTGACTGATATTTGCTGTGAAACACACTTTGACATTTTTTGGCAAAAATGTTTACTTATGTCTCTATAATTTTTTGTAGAAAAATATTATGACAAGGAGGCCTTTGTTGGGGGTCTACTACTGAGATGTAAATTAGGGGCACACTTTCTTCTTAGGCCATTTTGACAATAACTTATGCCCAACCTTTGATCTTACTTAAAAAAAAAAAGCTCTGGTTTTTACCCTTTGGTAAGATGATCCTCTTTAAACTAATACTCTTTGTATTTTCTCTTGTTAGTGCAGGTGAAATAATGCCATTTTTGGCAAAACCCTAGAGATGTGGCTTATTTCCTTGTAATATTTGTGGTGGTTTCTTGCTTGTCACCACTGTTTCGTTAACCAACCAAAACAAACCCTGATTCTCTTTTACCTACATGCCTGTTTCTTTTGTCTTCTTTGTGTCTGCATCCCAATGATGATTACATCTTATTACCTTACTTATTCTTATTGTTGGTGGCCACCTTGGTTATTCATTGTAGAAACGTGAACAAGGGCAGCTGTCCCTTGCAGTATTTGTACTCTAAGCCAAGGAGGCTTTTCTTGAATGACTTTGGATAAAATTGCTTGATTTCATTTCTCTTTGTATACAATCTCTTCATGTAGGAAGGAATAAATTTTTGGGCACCAAATCCATCCTATGACTCAATCAAACCTTAGGTGACCTAACGGGGGCTTTCTTGGACTTGGACTTTGGACAGAGACTTAGACTTAGGGATTGTTGAGTCTCAAAAACGTTCTCCATATTCATACATATTTCTATTATGTCATAACCATTTAGCTTTTATTTCATAGCCATTTGACCTAAAACCCTACATCAAGTAACCATTTTCATAAATATATGGGTTAGGATCCTTGTTTTCCAAAGTTATTTATTTTATGTATTTTAAGTGAATTTATGATTAGAAACCAGAAAATTAACATAGTTTCATATATCTATATATGTGTTATGAGTTTTGTGACATGTGTAGGTCAAAAGGAGACTTCTAGAAGACCCTTATGTGGCACTCTAAAGCCAAATTCGAATTTGGTTGGAGAAGATTATGGGATCAAGAGGATATGTGTTTCACTTCCTTGTTGTATTGAAACTCTAAGAGGATATGTGTCTCATTCCTCAAGCTGTGTTGAAACTTTAGAAAGACATGTGTCTTATCATTTCCTATTTTGATTGTAACTCTAGAGATGGAGGGAGAGAATTATGGACTCCCATTAATGAGATGACTCATCATATTTTGTATAAATAGGAGAAGCTTTCTCTTATCATAGGTAATGAGGAAGTAATGAAAAAGTAGTAGAGAAGTCTTTTGTAACAAAGTTCAAGATGGAATGGGATGTAAATTTGTGAGTTCTTTTTAATAGATAAATTCAGTTCTTTGATGTTGTTTTGATTACAACTTTAAGGAGCTGAAGGACTTCACCAAATTGGTAGCAGAGGGCCCCTGCTATCCAAGGAGGCTTTTACATGTTTTCTAGATAAGTTGCTTTCAATTCTGTTTTGTCATATTTCCTTACTTAGATTGCTTTCTGAAATCATAGCTTTTAGCATAATTTTTCATGGCAGCCCGGGCATTTGCATATCTTTTGACTAATGACATGGAATCAATATTGTTCTGCTACTAATTTACTTTTTGTTTAATTCCAGCACTGCTTTGTTTATTTCAGTCTTGCACATTTGTTTCAGTAGTTAGATTTAGATATATTAAATTGCTCATGTCATTTTCAGTTACCTCCGAAAGCCACAGCTGGACTGATGGTGAGGGATTGAAGTATGAGTGTGTGGTTTGATATTAGTTTACTTTCTGCAAGTTAGATATATTAAATTGCTCATGTCATTTTCAGTTACCTCCGAAAGCCACAGCTGGACTGATGGTGAAGGATTGAAGTATGAGTGTGTAGTTTGATATTAGTTTACTTTCTGCAAGTTAAATATATTAAATTGCTCATGTCATTTTCAGTTACCTCCGAAAGCCACAGCTGGACTGATGGTGAGGGATTGAAGTATGAGTGTGTAGTTTGATATTAGTTTACTTTCTGCAAGTTAGATATATTAAATTGCTCATGTCATTTCCAGTTACCTCCGAAAGCCACAGCTGGACTGATGGTGAGGGATTGAAGTATGAGTGTGTAGTTTGATATTAGTTTCTTTTTCTGCAAATTAGATATCAGATTGCTCAAGTTGTTTATGGTTATCTCCGAAAGCCATAGCTGGACTAATGGTGAGGGATCAGGATATAAGTTGATGTAATTTGATTTAGATTTACTTTGTTACAATTCTTGGATTTCTTTAAGCATAGTTTCTTTTGTGTTTAGATAGCAGCAATGATGATTTGGTTTTCATGCTCAATAGTTCACTGTTTGATTTATTAGGCTAGCAACACATTTTCATTTCCTTTCAAGTTTTGTCATTGTATGTTTCAAATTCCTTTTGAAGTTTGAAGTTTGAAGTTTGGTAACTCATTATAAATGACATCATTGCCTTGAATATTCATAACCATAATTGTCTTTTAGAATTTCCATCTCATATTTTTTTTTTTCTAAATCAGACTAATCTATTAATTTATAAAAGTACTGTTACAAAACTACCCATGCTGCTGCTGTGTGAGCCAGCGAGCTGGGGCTGATTAACATCACTGTTCTTGATTGTTTTGGGTTGCCCAGAGTGGGAAACCAACCCATTAGGCAGAAGATGCTGTGCCGCCCTTAGAAGGGAAACCGGCCAGAGGATTATACATAAAATGTAAACAGTACTGGAAAAACTAGAAACAACATACTGCTCATCGGTGGAGCAATTGAAACAGCAAAACTCAAAAAGACCAGAAGTGAATGAGCCAGGGGATTTAGCCCTCGTGCTCAGAAGACATTGGTTCCTCTTCAATCCTGCAAGCATATTCATTCTCCTCGCTACTGTCCTCCTTTCCTGCTTGGCTATCAGTCTGCAAATCTTTGTTGTCAGCTCCAGAATGCAACTCCGTGGGTGGAGGGGGAGAGGGGCGATGGTCAAAGGGGAGGGAAGGGGTGGCATAAGGCGGAATTTCCTCACGGAGCGAGACAGAGATGAGGGCGGTGATGATGGAGTCGAAGGAGGTGCAGTGGAAACAGAGTTCGGCATTTTGAGTAGTTTGACGGATGGTGGCACCGCGAATGTGACTTTCCCGGGGAGTGGGCTGACTGGGAGGGGTAGGGAAGTCAGAAGGAGGCTGACTGGTAGGAGCCAGAGTTCCAGGAGGGCCAGGAGGCTCAGAGGCTAGAGGTGGCTGACCTGGGAAGTCACCAGAACTCCTGGCGCGAACACGACCCCTCCCTCTGCCTGTAGAAGCATAATTCACCGCACGTCGACCCCAGCATCTTCCTCTGGCTCCACCACCTCGAGAGGCAGGCGGGGGCGTGTGAGCATCATCCTCAGAGGACGAGCTGAGCTCAGAAAGCGGGGAGGGTGGATTTTCCATGGCCAGACCTCGACAAGTGCCTCTTCTGCAGCGCATGCGCTGCCTGAGGCGTGGCATGGCTAACAAGGGGTGGCTCTCACGAGGCCCGCCAAGAAGGGAGGGCCGAGAATGGGGAGTAGTGAGGAGGGTACCAGGGTTAGGCCAACTAGACTGAGAAGCAATGTAACCAGTTGAGGAAGCAAAATAACCAGACGGAGAAGCAATAAAACCCGACGGAGAAGCAATATAACCAGACGGAGAAACGATATAACCAGCAAAACAATTGCTTGTGGAGTAATTGTCCGAGGAATGCAAATTGAGGCCAGAGAGAGCCGGATTACCTGCAGCGAATTCTGCTGTAGCTCCAGTTGAGGCCGAAGCTCCGCAGAAGGGACTGTTGGAGAAATGAACACCCGGGACGATCTCCAGACAGGCGAAGATGCTGCAGCGGCGTCCAGTCTGCGTTTTGCAGCTGGAGTTGGCGCAATCGAGCGAACAAACAGCATCAAGCGGGTTCAGAGGTCCGCCATGGCTCTCACTGTTCGACATTCCATCCATACTGCAGACATTCCATAAAACCAGCCCCATATATCCAAGAACGATGATGCAATAACCGCCTCTCTGGTCCGTTCGAGGCGAATTAATAGCTCCAGCGGGCATAGTGCCATGAGCCATGTGGGCACGGCGTGTGGGCAGCGTTGGAGGCTGCGCGCGAGCCCTCAGCTCATTAATTTCCATCTGCAGCCGCATCCGGCGTGGCGCAATCCTTGTGCACCAAGGAGGAGCAGTTTTGTTGTGTTTCAGCATCATGGATGATATTGAGGTCCCCGTGGGTGAGCAAACTATTATTCTCAGTGCCATAATTAGCCAGAAGATCAGCTACCTTATTTCCTTCCCTTTTGACGTGGGCGAAGGAGATGGCTCTGTTGTCATGGATCCATTCACTTATCTTGCAAATACGAGCTGCCAAACGCCAACTCTGAGTAACCTTATTGGGATCGGCTCCCCAAAGAAGCTGATTGGCAATATGAATAAGGATTTGAGAATCCCCTTCAATAATGGTAGGGAAAAAGTTGTGTTGAAGAATCAATCTGAGGCCTTGCCAGAGTCCTTCAAGCTCCGCTGAATTGTTGGTGTCCCAACCAATCGATCCAAAGTAGAGAAGCTGAGTTTCGCCATTGGAGTTTCTAATAATGCCTCCAAAACCTGCTTGCCCGGGATTCCCCTTGGAAGCACCATCAAAATTTAATTTGAAAAGCCCTGGGGGAGGGGGAGTCCAGTGTAGGGGCGCCTTTGAGGCCACTGTATTTCGAGTGTTCTGAGTGACTCCAAGATTGATATTCCAGTTGTTCCAGATGAGGACTTCTTGCTGCTGCTTAGGTAGATCCTCTTCTTGCCAAGAGTGGAGTTCCAAGGATTCCTGGAGATTGCTCATGAATGTGTGCCATATGGAATCTATGGAGCTAGTTTGGTTTTTGAAGATACGCTTATTACGTTCTTTCCATAAGGTCCAAAGGATTAGCCCTGGGAGAAGATGCCAAAGCGCATTGAGGAGGGCTGAGGCATAGGGACGTTTGGGCCAATTTCGAAGAAGGGAGGTAATTTCACAGGAGGGAATGCGTTTTTGACAACGGATTCTACATTTGTTCCAAAGGGAGTTGGCAAGCGGGCAAAACAGCATGAGATGAGGGATGGTTTCAGCATTGAGAGCACAGTTTGGGCATCGGGAGGGCCCTATGAAGCCTCTTTTGGTGAGATTATCCCAGGTAAGAATGCGTTTGTGACTGAGTAGCCAGAGGAAAGTGGAGATTTTGGGCCAGGTTTGAGGATTCCAAATCATCTGCCAAAGAGGATCCCGGGGAAGAGGGGGGGGATGCATCAGGGTATAGGCCTCTTTAGTGGTGAACATGCCTTTGGTAGTGTGACCCCATCTGAGAATGTCAGGATCAGGGGAGCTCCTGATTTGTCTTCTCTGTAGCTCTTGATCGAGGTCTTCTATTACTGTATTCTGGGCTTGAGCAATAATGAGATGAGAAGGTTTCCAGATCCTGTATCCATTGCTATCATTATCCTCCCAATGTTCATTGATTTTCCTGTCTAAAATAATTCTGGGTACCCCAAGGTTGGTGAGGGGGAATTTTTCCAGGAGAGCAGATTCCTGTTGCCATGCATCTGTCCAAAATCTCGCCGATTGACCATTGCGCACCTCCCAAAAGCTGTGCTGCTGAATGAGCGCATGGTGTTGCTTTGCCGCATTCCAGATTAAAGAACCTGAGTTGATGGGGGTAAAACGAACCAAATCAGCAGTTGCTCTGTTGTGTGCATACTTCGCTGTCCAGAGTTTGGCCCAAGGAGTTTGGGGATTGGACATCCATCTCCACCAGACTCGGGCCGCCATGACTTCATTACTGTGCGCTGGATCTCTCAAACCAAGACCTCCATCTGCTTTGGGGGTGCAAACAGTGCTCCATTTCACTAGGGCCCATTTCCGATTTTGTCCCGAGGAGCCCCAGAGAAAGCATCTCTGCAGAGTTTTGATCTGCTTGAGAACCCACTTCGGAGCTGCAAGAACATAAAAAAGGTAGAGAGGCATAGATTGCAGGGTGGCTTTAATGAGAGTTAGACGGCTGGCCATGTTGAGGGCTCGATAGGTCCAAGAAGAGAGTCGAGTTTCCAATTTCTCAAGAAGTTGGTTCCAGGAGGAATGCTTGATGGCAGAGTCCGTAAGGGGTGCTCCAAGGTATTTGTCAGGGAGGGTGGCCAAAGAAAATCCAAGAATGCGAGCAATGTTGACTTGAGCTGGAATGGGAGTGTGGAAGAAGAAAACCTGAGACTTGGAATCATTGATAGTTAATCCAGAGGCTTTAGAGAACAGATTAAGGATATCTTTGTAGGATCGGGCTTCTTGTACGGAAGGGTGGCCAAAGAGCATATTGTCATCAACAAATTGTTGATGAGTGGTGGTGGGGGTATCATGAAGGGAAAGACCACGCAAATGACCAAGATTGACTGCCTCATGGATGAGTCGGCCTAGCCCTTCAGCCATTAGGACGAAGAGGAAGGGGGAGAGAGGGTCCCCTTGTCGGATGCCTCGAGAGGGGCGAAAGGGGCGAGAAGGGGTGCCGTTGAGAAGAATGGATAGAGAGGAAGAGGAGATGAGGCTCATGATCCAACGAATCCACATATTGTCAAATCCATAAGCACTTAGAGTTTGCTGAATATAATTCCAGTTCAGCTTGTCAAAGGCCTTTGAAAGATCGATTTTGAGCAACATACCTGGCTTTTTGCAGACTTTGAGAGAGTGTATGATCTCGTGGGTGAGAATGATGCCGTCCAGAATTTGACGCCCTTCAACATAACCTGTTTGCTCCTGAGAAATGAGGAGAGGGAGAAGAGGTTTGAGCCTATTGGCGATGACCTTGGTGATGACTTTGTAAATAACATTGCAAAGGGCAATGGGTCTAAATTTATCAGGTCTGCTGGGCTGCTCCTCTTTTGGTACCAGCGCTACAAAGGTGGTGTTGAGAGAAGGCAGAATCCAGTGCATAGCTCGAGATTCTTCTACCAATTGCCAGACTTCTTCTCGGATGAGAGCCCAAAAGTGGTGAAAAAAGTTGGCTGTGAATCCGTCCGGTCCCGGGGCTTTGCCATCCTTGAATTGAGCCATAGCCGTGTCTACTTCTTGCGGGGATATTGGTCGTAGCAGCATTTGATTGTGGTCATCCGTGATGAGTTTTGGAATAAGCCGTGTGATCTGATTTATAGCAGGCTGTCTATTGGCTTGTGGCTCCTTCTGGAGGTCCTTGAAGTAGTTAACAAGCTCTTTTTCCATATCTTCATGCCTCTCCATCCTTTCCCCTTGTTGATTCATGATGTGGCCTATTCTGTTCTGCATTCTTCGTTGGATGGTCGTGTTGTGGAAGAAATTGGTGTTGCGTTCTCCTTCTTTTAACCAACGAACTCTGGACTTTTGTCTCCAGAGGATTTCCTCCTGTTTATATCTGTCTTCCAATTTTCGTTGAAGTTCCAGCTCTATGGTGGCTAGAGGTTCAGACCTGCCAGAGTTTATAATCTCCTGCTGAACATCCTTCATTTGTTGTTCTAGGATTCGCTTTTCCTTGAAGATGTTACCAAAAGTGTTGTGGTTCCATTCTTTGATTTGCTCCTTGACCCACTTGAGCTTTTGTTGGAATTGGTACATTTTTGACCCATTGGGAGGGGTGAATCTTTTCCAGGCTGAGTGTACCATGTCAGTAAAGGAAGGATGCGTGAGCCAAAAAGCTTCAAACCTGAAAGGCCGTTTGGTATGGAGACCCATATTTTGCCAATGGAGCATGATGGGCCAGTGGTCAGAGCCCGTGATGGGGAGGATGGATCCGGTAAAATCTCCCCCCACATGGATAGCGTTATCCGAAAGAAGGAATCTGTCCAACTTGGAAGCTATCTGTTGCCTGCCTATCCTGCGGTTGTTCCAGGTGTACAGCCCATTGCAAAAAGGAATATCTATGAGCCAATTGCTGTTGATGAAGTCCTTGAAGTGGGCACAGTCCTGATCAAGTCTAGCTCTTCCTCCAGACTTTTCAGCCATCTTTGTGATCATGTTAAAATCTCCGCCCAGAATCCAAAGAGGATGAGTCCTGTTGGAGTTGAGATACTCAAGTGTATTTAAGAGCGTTACCTTGCTTGCCAGGTCTTGGGGAAAGTAAACATTGGACAGATGTCCATGAATGTTGGTGCCTATGGGATGGAAAGTGGCCTGGATAAGATTGTGAGTGGCATGAAGGTCACTAATCTGCAAGGCTTGAGGGTTCCAAGCAATTGCCAATCCTCCCGAGTATCCTGAGGCGTCCACCGCTGCAGATCGACATCCCGGCCAAGCTTTAGCCAAAATGGAGCTCAGCGTTTGACTGTTACATTTAGTTTCTTGAAGGAAGAGCAGGTGGGGTTTTTCCTTCTGTATCAAGTTCTTTATCATTCTGTATTTGCCGGGACCGTTAAGTCCTCGTACATTCTAGGAAATTAAATTCATTGAGAACTAGTTGGGAGCGATTTGAAGAACTTAGTGAGCTTGGGATATTGTCCCGATTCCACTAATATTTTCCCCAGAGCCATGGTGCGCTGCAAGTCAGGAGTTCTCCCTCTTTTCTTGGATTCTTTCATCACCTTCAAGCTATCCCAACGACTGCCAGCCTGGACCCCCAGTTTCTTGTTTTGATGGACTTTATCCAGAAGCGCCTCTATAGTATCAATCTGCCGTTGGTTGATCTTATCATATTCTTTTCGTTCACAAGCTTCTTCCATAACTGTGAGTTCTAGCTCGCTTATGACAAAACCTTCACTGTCTTCGTCCATTTGAATGGCCTGGTCGGGTTGGCGTAGATCTGTGGCCTCTGGGTTGACAGGGGAAGCAGAAATCTCTGAATAGGGGAGGTTAGGGTCCCAGGAGACATGTTTCTGATTGAGGGTAAGAGTGAGGTTAGGTCTTTCAACAGAGGTCGAAGAGGGTGGAATGGGCGGGGGTGGTGCAGGGTTGGGTAGATTTGGAAGGGGCATGGAGGGGCTGACAGGATTGGGGGTGACAGGGGTTTGAACATTCGAGGGTTCAGTTTGTGCAAGCGCCTCAAAACTATTGCTGGTAGAAGGGGTGGAGGCAGAGGTGGTGGGTTTCTTACCTGGAGCGGATTTCTTGCTATGTCTTTTCCTGGAAGCGACTTTAGTGAATCCATCTGCTTCTGCTTTCCCCTCTGATTCAGCTTTGCGAGCCTGGACCGTGAGAGGACAGTCTCTATAGAGATGCCCATGGGCATGACATCGTCTGCATCTGAACGGCACATATTCATAATCTAAAGGCTGGATCCACTCAAAGTCGTCGTGAAAGATACTTACCCCGTCTGGGAGGGCGCTGTCCAAGTGCATTTGAACACAGATGCGAGCGTAGGAGGTATATCTTCTGAGCTTGGTTTCTTCGGCAATTTTTATGAACTCGCCTAATCCAGATCCTATCGCTCTTAGGGTTTCCTCGTCCCAGTATTCAAGTGGCAATGAGTAGAGTCTGATCCAGACAGGAGCCCAGTTGAAGTTTTCTCGATCTGGGTTGAATCTTTCTACCCAGTTTCTCAAATACAGCCCTGCCGAATTGAAAAAATATGGTCCCCCATCCAAGACTCTGTTTCTGTCTTCCAAGCAGTTGAATGTGGCGGTGAAAAACCCCTTTGCTCCAAGCTGCAAAGAAACTTCTCCTTTGGGCTTTTATTTAGAGGCAATCCAGCCCTGGAGGGCCTTCTCCGTGGGCCAAAACCCAACAAATTTGCCTATGAGGGCATGATCCGTCATGTACTGTATTCTGGCATTTATTCGATGACTTGGCAGATCAATTTTAGGCCGTTCTGAAGCTATGGGCTTGCATGTGGATGATGTGGCTTGTTGTGTCTCCGTTCTTGCTTCCGTAGACGATTTCTGGGCTTTTTCCGTCTCTGGGCCCTTGTCAGATTTGTCCTCCATTCGAATCTCTGAATCGGCTTCATTTGCAGGGGGGGGTTTTCCTCCCCCCCCCGTTTCGACCTCCATCCCTAGGGCCAGGACGAGGCTGCCAGAGATGTTCAGCGCTGTCAGTGCTGGTGCAAAGCAGTCGGGATGCTGCAGTCGCTAGGGTTTCGTTTGGGATCCAATTTCCATCTCATATTAGGAAACCAACCAAGATCAATAAAAATCCAAAAACGACAAAAAGTAAGAGATATGTTATCTTGCACATATAGTGCGCCACACTTCGTCAGCTTACGAATCCCTGGTTGATAATTTATGTTAGCAATTTAGGACACACTAAATTGACCAAACATTTTGGCGCCGTTGCCGGGGAAGTGTAACTAGGTAGCCTTATTTCTTACATCTAAAAAAATTAATAATTCTTGAGTATGCTCTCCTCCTGCACTTTGTGTGATCTGGAGGATCAGAAAAAAGATTGTTATGTAAAAAATAATAATAATAATTCTTGAGTATGCTCTCCTCCTGCACTTTGTGTGATCTGGAGGATCAGAAAAAGAATTGTTATGTGAAAAAAAAGAAGAAGAAGAAGGAGACAAAATAAAACTTCATCATTTCAATTGATTCAACAGTTTAAAAAAAAATTGTTTTCATGAAAAACTTTGATTTCAATAAATTGTTTTGTTTAATGAATATATATGTGTATTTTTAAATTTTTGAAAATATAACATACATAATTTTATTAAACAAATCAATTAAAAATAAAATGAAAAAAAAAATAAAATTGTTTTGTTACTAAGATATATCTGTATATTTTTATTTTTGAATATATATATATATATATATATATATATATATATAATTTTAATAACAAATCATTTAAAAAAAAAAAAATTCAATAAATTGTTTTGTTTAGTAAATTACATATGTATATTTTTAATTTTTTAAAATATAACATGTGTAATTTTATTAACAAAAAAAAAAAAAAAAAAAAAATCATTTTGTTTAATAAAATATATATGTATATTTTTAATTTTAAAAAATATAACATATAGTTTTATTAACAAAAAAAAAAAAAAAACACAACAAAAACAAAACATACAATAAAAGCAAAGCGATGCTACAGAATGTTTAAAAAAAAGAAAAAAGAAAAAGAGATTAAACCCCATCAAGCTTGGCCTTCAATGTATTCCAACAATCTTTCACATCCAAGTCAGCCTTAGCAATACCACGAACTACAACAGCCTGGAGAAAATTTGTTAATATCCTGGAATCATGACTAATTGAAGAACGATTTAGAACAATTACAAGCAGCTATTACCTGGTGCACATGCGATCATTGTGGTTTATGATGTTACCGACCAGGAGAATTTCAATAATGTGAAGCAATGGTTGAATGAGATTGATCGCTATGCGAGTGATAATGTCAACAAGTTGCTTGTTGGAAACAAAACTGATTCAACTACTAACAGAACTGTTGATTACAATATAGCTAAGGCATTTGCGGATGAGATTGGCATTCCATTCTTGGAGACAAGTGCAAAGAATGCAACTAATGCGGAGCATGCTTTCATGACGATGGCTGCTGAGATCAAGAACAGGATGGCAAGTCAGCCTGCCATGAATAGCAGCAGACCTGCAATTGTACAAATGAAAGGGCGGCCAGTTGTTTAGAAAAGTGGCTGTTGCTCATAAGACAATTCGTAGAATAATTTTTACTGCAATTTGTTTTGAAGAAGTGAAATGCCAGGAGAAAATAGCCATTGTTGTAATCAAAATTGCAAATCCAAGAACTGACTTTTTTTGTTGCTGAGGCAGAAGCTAGAAAAACGCAACTGTTTTTGACACGTCAATTTGAAACGCATTTTCTGAACGATTGAGGATGAATTTTGAAAATCCACGACATGGGTTTTTTCGCTAACGTGGTCAGTGAGATAACCCAGAAATCGTTTTACAAAATTCGTGGCGGTCTGGGAGAATTTCTCGGTTCTTTGAAGGCCATTTTTGTCTGCCGCGTGAGGAAAAACGGTTTTCTGTTTGCACAGTGGAGAGTTTGAACAACACTTTGCTTAATTTCAGCCATAATTCGGTTTCCTGATTTCTAGGAAGAAGAATCCAAGTTGAAATCAAATTCTTAACGCGGCATTCAATCTACATTCCACTCATTTTTGAATTCAAATTGACTTCGTCTACTTTCTGAATGATGGATTTCATTAATTCTTCTCTCTTGCATTGTTTGAATGGCAGACACTTCTGACTATTCAGCCTGCAAAGCACTGATATTTATTTCAAGTTCAAAAATGCACTGAAGCTTCCGAACACGAGAATGCTTTCTTGAATCTGCAACGTCTTATTTTGACTTTAGAAATCAAGCTCTCAAGAAGCGTATCACTAATCTTATTCAAGAAAAGTTAATAAAAAATTGTTGAACATGAATTGTTGATAAATGATGCACAAAAATTGAAACATTTGTAACAACAACAGCAAATGCAGTAGCATTTTTCATTACAACCAAGTCATGTATCAGCTCCCAACTTCTTTGGATCTTGATTTGCAGCAACTAAAATTATTGTCAACATTTCGCTTGTATACAATAGGAGAATGTCATTTTTGTTTTTAGTTTTTATTTTTAATTTTCTTATTTAATAAATTTTTTTGTTTAAATTATATATGCATTTTTTTTTTTAATGTAACATATATAATATTTCAAAAAAAAAAAAAAAAGGAATAATTTTGAATCAATGAAATGAATAAGTTATTTGCTCACTTTTCTGAAAGTATTGATTAATTTTGGACTGATGATGAAGGATGAATGGCTAACTTTTTTATTCAAGATTTTTAGCTACAGAAACCGTCGACATTCTGCAGCTAAAGTCCAATTCCGCAGCTGTTCTCCAATTCCGCAGCTAAAGTCCAATTCCGCAGTTGTTCTCCAATTCCGCAGCTGAAAAACCTCATTGTTCAAATCAACCTAACTTTCTCATACAAAATCAGATTTTGATGATTCAAGTATCGTTCGAAAGGTCTCAACAAGATCTACACAATGAGAAATCCATCATTAGAGTTTGAAATGGTAAATAATGAAATAAATTGCTGAAAATAAGCTACATTCAACTTGAGGCACTAATTCCAAAACATGTATAAATTATTTTGATTTTTCCTTTGAGAACTTGTTTCATTAATACAAATTCTTAGTTTTGTGTGTAAATATCATAATTAGAGAGATTGATCACCTCTCTCCTTTGATAATCTTACATTCAATTGCAGAAGAAGTATTAGTTTTTTTTGCAGGTTCCAAGAGGAAGGACAAGTGACTACAAGAGAATGGTGTCTCTTTAAGAGACCAATTTGTTTCATAAGAGGATGATCAACAACAAAGAGGAGGAAATATGCTAATGCAAAATCAGATCCAAACACTTGAAAAACTTTCAGATACTATTGTCTCCATCACGTCCATACCTCATAATAAACCATTTACCTCATTTCAATTCATATTTTCCATTTACATTCACATCCACTTTCCATTTCTTTTTGTCCATTCATAACCACAAATAAAAGCAAGAGGCTCATTCACATGCTTATTGCCCATTGCCATTTCTCATTCATATGCTTATTGCCCATTTTCCATTTCTACTCTCCATTGCCATCTTCCATTTTTATTTTCTATTTCTTGTCATTTTCATTCCATAAATAAGCCCTGCTTCAATGCAAATTATTGAGTCCATAGTCCTTTGAGTCTAAGTTCTTTGTAAAAACACCTTGAGGCTTGCATGCCTTAATGGCAAGTTCTCATGCTGACAAACAATGGGAATACATTAATGTCTCTTGTTTGTCAGATCTTCTAGATGACTCGACATCAGCAAAATCATTCGTACCTAGCAAGATGTGTTTGGGTATCTTGACTCTCATTGTCATCAATGGTGAGAGTTCTCGTGTTGACTAGTGGCATCCATTAATGGCCACTAATTCAACAATTTCCTACTATGTTCGACATCAGAACATCTTTTCACATAGTAGGAATTGTGCTAATGAGTTTTGAAGACATGAAGACTATTATTTTCAGCATTTTGGAGTAGATTCAACAAGTTTTAGTAGGAGCAATAAAAAGTCATCTCATCTCTTTATCCATGACTCTTCTTGTTCAGCCACTTGAAGAAGAATATGATCAGAATTTTGCAGCCACCACACATACACAACTCATCCACATTTAAGGTAAGTGAAGGTATGTTGTTTTATAATTTTTAGTCATGTAATTCATTAGAATGCTAAAATTGTAACTTTGGAAAAATTCCTCACTCCCTTTTCCACATTGTCATATCTTTAGTTGGGGGGAAGGGACATCATTTCATATCCACATGTCATACACTATCACACATTTTCATTTCATTTCCACCCACATATACTTTCCAACCAACTATTGTTGCAACATGATCCAAAAGATTATATGCCTTGCAAATGATCAATTCATTGATGAAGTAATTGATCCTAAATGTTTTCATGAACTTTGATGCAACAAAGAAAATAAAGCATTGTTACACAAGAACCAATGCTCAAAAAAAAAAAAATGAAAAAAAATGTTGCAATAAAATGTATTATATTTTGCCAAAAGGAAAAAATCAAGAAGCAAAGTTTGGAATGAATCTATATGAGTCAAAACTCATAAAAGATCAACTCATGGACAAATGAATCATTGCAATGGTTGCATAAGGACATGCAACAACTTCAGTTGGGGGGTATGTTGAGTCTCAAAAATGTTCTCCATATTCATACATATTTCCATTATTTCATAACCATTTAGCTCTTATTTCATAGCCATTTGACCTAAAACCCTACATCAAGTAACCATTTTCATAAATATATGGGTTAGGATCCTTGTTTTCCAAAGTTTTTTATTTTATGTATTTTAAGTGAATTTATGATTAGAAACTAGAAAATTAACATAGTTTCATATATCTATATATGTGTTATGAGTTTTGTGACATGTGTAGGTCAAAAGGAGACTTCTAGAAGACCCTTATGTGGCACTCTAAAGCCAAATTCGAATTTGGTTGGAGAAGATTATGAGATCAAGAGGATATGTGTCTCACTTTCTTGTTGTATTGAAACTCTAAGAGGATATGTGTCTCATTCCTCAAGTTGTGTTGAAACTCTAGAAAAACATGTGTCTTATCATTTCCTATTTTGATTGTAACTCTAGAGATGGAGGGAGAGATTTATGGACTCCCATTAATGAGATGACTCCTCATATTTTGTATAAATAGGAGAAGCTTTCCCCTATCATAGGTAATGAGGAAGTAATGAAAAAGTAGTAGAGAAGTCTTTTGTAACAAAGTTCAAGATGGAATGGGATGTAGATTTGTGAGTTCTTTTTAATAGAGAAATTCAGTTCTTTGATGTTGTTTTGATTACAATTTTAAGGAGCTGAAGGACTTCACCAAATTGGTAGCAGAGGGCCCCTGCTATCCAAGGAGGCTTTTATATGTTTTCTAGATAAGTTGCTTTCAATTCTGTTTTGTCATATTTCCTTACTTAGATTGCTTTTTGAAATCATAGCCTTTAGCATAATTTTTCATAGCAGCCCGGGCATTTGCATATCTTTTGACTAATGACATGGAATCAATATTGTTCTGCTGCTAATTTAATTTTTGTTTAATTCCAGCACTGCTTTGTTTATTTCAGTTTTGCACATTTGTTTCAGTAGTTAGATTTAGATATATTAAGCTGCTCATGTCATTTTCAGTTACCTCCGAAAGCCACAGCTGGACTGATGGTGAGGGATTGAAGTATGAGTGTGTAGTTTGATATTAGTTTACTTTTTGCAAGTTAGATATATTAAATTGCTCATGTCATTTTCAGTTACCTCCGAAAGCCACAATTGGACTAATGGTGAGGGATTGAAGTATGAGTGTGTAGTTTGATATTAGTTTACTTTCTGCAAGTTAGATATATTAAATTGCTCATGTCATTTTCAGTTACCTCCAAAAGCCACAGCTGGACTGATGGTGAGGGATTGAAGTATGAGTGTGTAGTTTGATATTAGTTTACTTCTTGCAAGTTAGATATATTAAATTGCTCATGTCATTTTCAGTTACCTCCGAAAGCCACAGCTGGACTGATGGTGAGGGATTGAAGTATGAGTGTGTAGTTTGATATTAGTTTCTTTTTCTGCAAATTAGATATCAAGTTGCTCAAGTTGTTTATGGTTACCTCTGAAAGCCATAGCTGGACTAATGGCGAGGGATAATAATATAAGTTGATGTAATTTGATTTAGATTTACTTTGTTGCAATTCTTGGATTTATTTAAGCATAGTTTCTTTTGTGTTTAGACAACAGCAAGGATAGTTTGGTTTTCATGCTCAATAGTTCACTGTTTGATTTATTAGGCTAGCAGCACATTTTCATTTCCTTTCAAGTTTTGTCATTGTATGTTTCAAATTCCTTTTTAAGTTTGAAGTTTAGTAAATCATTATAAAGGACATCATTGCCTTGAATATTCATAACCATACTTGTCTTTTAGAATTTCCATCTCACATTAGGAAACCAACCAAGATCAATAAAAATTCAAAAACGACAAAAAGTAAGAGATAGGTTATCTTGCACATATAGTGCGCCACACTTCGTCAGCTTACGAATCCCTGGTTGATAATTTATGTTAGCAATTTAGGACACACTAAATTGACCAAACAGGGATCACCAAGTATAAGATAGGATCTATGATAAGCTTAGTGGATTTGAAGATTCAAACATCAATCATACTTGACTATCAAGGGGTCTGCAGAGACAATTTGAGACCATCAGTGTTTGGAAGTGGAAGTATCATGGGTGACACAACAAAGTTGTTTTATTGGTAGGTTTAGGGGGTGGTGGGGATTTTTAGGCAAAACAAAAACAGAGGATTTGTGCCAAGGTGAAAAGTTAGGGTTAAAATAAATGGCTTGAGCCCATGATGGGTCTTCCGAGAGTAGTGGGCCAGTCATGACTAGATAGGATGATAAAATTGTTGAGAATGCAGCAAGATGATGGAGCTTAGTGAAATGAAGTCGCCTTCACTAAGTGGGCCCGCAGGCAAATTCTGGCGCAAAGTCTATTTTTAGACTATGTCTATTTTTAGACATACGGAGCATAATTTGGGAATTCTACTTGGAGATTCTTGATGGATGCGACATGTCGGTAAAAATAGATGAGACCCTATTTTTTAGGACCCAGGCTATTTTTAGACTGATCTCCAAAAAATATGGAAGTCAAATATTATTTACCCTTAATAATATTTTGACTATAAACAGCAGTTTACTCTCTTGGCGCACTTCAGTTTGAGTCATGGAGGTGACTCATGCAACTGACACAAGGAATCACGTGGTTCCTAGAGTTTGATGGCATCTTGCATGGTTGGCTTTAGTTAGACTTCAGTGGCAGGAGTTTTGGAGGAGTTAACGGGACAAGTAGTGGAGTTGTGTTCTGTTTGTTTTAGTTGAACTAGTTGGGATTAGTTAACTAACTAATCAACTAGATATGAGTGGAGTAAATTAAATAATATTTAATTTACTAAATATTAACTCATTAGTCAACTCAAGAACACTTCGGTTCACTACAGTGCATGATCAGTTCAGTGGAGACCAGTGGAAGAGGTAGATGAAAGGGTGAGTAAAGCTATCAGTTGGTAGATTGGTTTTGCATGAGATTTGCATTACACTTGGAGGAATTTTCCATGACAATTGCGCAGTCAAGGCAAGGGGATTCGAACCTTGAACCTCTTCATATACAGGCCATGATTGCGCAATAGAGGCAAGGCAGTTAGTGGTGTGTTTTGAACCCGAGACTTGTTCAAAACCAAGCTAGATTGTGAGTAACTTCATGAGAGAGTACTGAGTACTTGTGAGGAGTATTGTACTTTATTGGTTACTTGATTTCTCCATTATAATATACACAATAGCTGCGGGGTTTTCAGCTATAGGCTTTCCCCATACATTCTGAGTTAATGTGTGATTGATTTAATGTGAGATTGCTTCTGTTATTTCCGCATGTGACAATTAATTGTAGAAGAAGGTTATGTGTTATGTATGCATTTCGAAATTGATATATGACCGGGTTAATCTTCATTGAATAAGTGATTTATTCAGCTAATTTCTACAAAAATAGTAAAATTTTTTATCTTAAGGATAATGAAGGCAGTGATATTTCTAAAATTCACAATGTTCTATAAATTTTGTTTCTAGAAATCTGGGAATAATCATTGAGTTATCATCAAGGAAAAAAATTACTGATGATTAACAAAATACACATGTAGATCATGAGTCATGGATGATTGACTCGGGTGCATCCTTTCACTTCACTCCCCATAGGGAGTGGTTCTGTGAGTATGAGAAATATGATGGTGGTGATGTCTTCTTAGGTGATTATAGGAAGGCCAGAATCACTGGACATGGAAAATTCAAGCTGAAGCTACAAGGTGGAAGGATTAGAACACTTCCTGGTGTTCTGCACATTCCTGAATTGGCCAAAATTCTGATTTGTGTAAGCAAGATGGATGATGTAGGTGTAAAAACAATGTTTGAGAAAGATACCTGTAAGATGGTTCGAGGAGCACTGGTATTAATGTGGGGAGTTTGCATTGGAACTCTGTAAAAGCTTCAGGGCAGCACTGTTATTGATGGGTGCAATAGTTCTGTGTTTCCCGAAAGTGGAGCAGAAAGCCTAGCGGTCTCTGGAGAAAAGACCATGCTATGGTATCAAAGGCTTGGACATATTGGAGAGAAGGGCCTTCGGATAATGCATGGAAATGATATGGTAGAAGGTATGTCTAACAGCTCTATGGATTTTGGTTTCTATGAACATTGTGTATATAGGAAGCAGAATCAGGTGAGTTTTCCTTCTGGTGCTAAGAGAGCAAACAAGATATTAGAGCTTGTGCATAGTGATGTGTTTCGACTTGTGTTGGTTCCATCACTGGGTAAGTGTGTGTACTATGTTTCATTCATAGATGACTTCTCAAGGAATACATGGATATATTTCTTGAGGAAGAAATCTGAAGTCTTTGACAGATTTAAATAATTTAAGGCTCTGGTGGAAAACCAGACAGAGAAGAAGATAAAGGTGCTAAGGACAGATAATGGTGGGGAGTTATGCAATAAGGAATTTGAAGAGTTCTGTAAGAAGTGTGGTATATCACGGCAGAAGAATACTCCATACACACCTTAGCAAAAGGGAGTTGAAAAAATAATGAACAGAACGCTGATGGAAAAGGCAAGAAGCATGCTCAGTGGTACCGGGTTAGGACAAGAATTCTGGGCAAAGGCATTGGAGACTGCATGTTACTTGGTTAACAGATCACCTTCATCAGTGTTGGAGGATAAGACTCCACATGAGGTATGGACTGGTAAGAAACCCTCTCTTTCACATCTGAGGGTATTTGGATGTGATGCATATGTACTTGTTCCAAAGGAGAAAAGGATCAAGTTGGATAATAAATCTGAAAGGTGCATCTTTATTGGGTATAACGATGGTTTAAAGGGTTACAAGCTTTGGAACCTGGAAACAAGGAAGGTTGTGTACAACCGAGATGTGGTGTTTAGAGAGGTGAAAGATATTGTTAAACATGAAGTCCTACCAAAGGAACCTGAGAAGGTAGAGTTTGAGATAAAGGAGGATGAATCAAACTCTACAACAGAAGAAGACTCAGAAGAGGAAGAGCCACAAACTCCAACTGTGAGAATATCAGTTTGGGAAAGGAGACAACCAGAAAGGTATAGTCCATATGATTTCCGTTCAAATTTTTCTTTAACTGTAACTGATGATGTTCTTAGAACCATCAGGGAGGCAGTAGATTCAGAGGATGGAAAACTCTGGAAGGAGGCCATGGTTGATGAAATGGCATCCTAGCATAAAAATGAGGCATGGGATCTGGTGGAGTTGTCGACTGGAAGAAATCCCATCGGGAGCAAATGGGTGTTTAAGAAGAAGATCAATGTAGAAGGCAAGGTGGAGAAATACAAAGCTCGGTTGGTAGAAAAAAGTTACTCCCAAGTGTCAGGAATTGATTTTGGTGATATTTTTCCTCCTGTTGCCAAAGTTACTTCTATTAGATTACTTTTATTTGTTGTTGATGCATTTGATTTTGAGGTAGAACAGATGGATGTGAAGACAACATTTCTTCAAGGGGATGTGGAAGAGGAGATCTACATGAAAAAACCTGAAGGCTTAATGGTGAAGGGGAAGAAAGAGCTGGTATGCAAGTTAAAGAAGTCTCTGTGTGGGTTAAAACAATCACCAAGGATGTGGTATCAGAAATTTGATACCTATATACAAGGACTTGGCTTCACCAAAACCAAGGAGGATCACTGTGTTTATTTTAAATTATTTGGTGACTGTGTTATTTATTTGGTCTTGTATGTGGATGGTATATTTTTGATTGGAAATGAAAAAGAAATTATCCAGGATTTGAAGACCCAACTATTCTCCAAATTCGACATGAAGGATCTTGGTGCTGCAAACTATATTTTGGGCATGGAAATTAAGAGAGATCGGGCAAAGAGGAAGCTCTGGTTAAACTAGAGGAAGTATGTCGAGACTATATTGCAGAGGTTCAATATGTAGGATAGTAAACCAGTGAATGTTCCGATTCATGTAGGTACAAAGCTGTCTGCTGAACAATGTCCCAAGACACAAGAAGAAGAAGAGGATATGTCTCATGTTCCATATGCGAGTGCAATGGGTAGCCTGATGTATGCAATGGTCTGTACTAGACCATACATTGCATATGCAGTGGGAGTATTGAGCAGGTTTATGTCAAACCCAAGGAAGGAGCATTGGACAACAGTGAAGTAGGTTTTTAGATATTTGTGTGGCACTAGTGATTATGGCTTGTGCTACTAGGGAAGACTAGGATTGGAAAGAGTGTTGGACATTCGTGGTTTTGTTGATGCAGACTGGGCTGGAGATCTGGACCAAATGAGATATACAAGTGGGTATGTGTTTAGCCTATTTGGAGGTGCAGTCATTCAAATGAGTAAAAGACAGTCTGTAGTGGCTCTTTCAACTACAGAGGCAGAATACATGGCAGCCACTCATGCAAGCAAGGAAGCAGTTTAGTTGCAGAGATTGTGTTCAAGTATGGGGTTGGTGCAACAACTTATAAGGATAGACTGTGATAGCCAAAGTGAAATTTTCTTGCCTAAGAACCCTGCTTATCATTCAAAGACAAAGCACATTGATGTTCAATATCACTTTGTGAGATATATGGTTGAAGCTAATAGGGTGTCGCTGGTAAAGATGGACACTTTGAAGAATGTTTCAGTTGCATTAAAAAAGTCTGTGAGCACTCAGAAGTTCTCTTGGTGTAGAGAAAAAAAGGGTGTTGCAAATCTAGGCTAATGACTCAGCTCTCCTATGCCCCCCTGCGGAAAGAAAAAAACTAGTGGGAGAGTGTTTGTTTTGTGTTATATTCTTTCCACGAATAGTCACGTGCGGGGGGGTGATAGCCCGCCCTGTCGGGGTCCAGGGTAGCGCCCTGGAAATTTTTTTGGTCCTTATTTTCTGATGGGCAGACCCGACCATAGTTTTGTGCATGGGTTTGCACATGGTTTTGGGGCATGATGGTTTTCGGCCCCTGGTATTTTGTAGATCTGTTCAAGGGAACTATGGTTATGTTCTAATCCAGGGTTAATGGATTGGGGTTTATGTATGCTTTGGCATGTATATATATGTGTTGTAATACTAAAAGGAATATAATGAAAAGTCAATCTGGTCATCCCGATTTGGGATCCAGGGGAAAATTTCTGTGTTTATCTATTTTATGCTCTCACTATTGTTTATTTTCTATTTTAAAGATTCGGTCGTAGATAATTTATGTACAAGGTTAAAACCTACACTTAGTCCTTC